>PVLD010024658.1:0-25044 GCA_004027595.1 Dinomys branickii
ATTTTGACCTGAGTTTGGTGCATGGTGATAGACTGGGGTCTATTTTCAGTTTTCGGCAAGAGGCAAGCCAGTTTTTCCAGCACCATTTATTAAACAGGCCTTCTTTTTTCCAGTGGATTTGGTTGACCCCTTTGTCAAATATTAGGTAGCTGAGTGGGTTTTTTGTTGTGGTTGCATCTTCCAGTCTGTTCCATTGATCTTCAGGTCTGTTTTTTAGCCAGTACCAGGTTGATTTTATTACAGTAGCTTTGTAGTATAATTTCAGGTCAGGGATTGTGATTCCACCTGACTTGTCCTTATTGCCCAGGATTGCTTTTGCTATTCTGCGTCTCTTCTGGTTCCAGATGAATTTGAGGCATATTTTCTCGAGATCTGTGAGGTATGTTAACGGTAGTCTGATGGGAATTGCATTGAATCTGTACAACAGTTTTGGTAGTATGGCCATTTTTACAATGTTAGTTCTTCCTACCCATGAGCATGGTATGTTTTTCCATTTATTGAAATCCTCTTCAATCTCCTTTCCCTGTATCTTTTTTATTGTTTTTGCTTTGCTTTGTTTTTGTCTATGTTGTTGGTATTTTGCTATTGTTCTTTTCTCAATGATTCTCTTTAAAATAAAAAAAAATAAAAAAAAAACAGTCCACCAACAGCCAGATACCCTGGCTGGGATGTGAGCTGATCCCCCCTGGGCAAGCAGTCAACAATAGCTGCACTTGGAAAGGCCCTTTGGGTTGTGCAGGCTGAGCGCCAGCACTGCTGACAAGTCCCACAGGAGGCCAGCAGGGCCCCGGCAGGAGTGCACTTACTTAGGAAGGTTCCTGAATGAGGCCAGCTCTGCAGCTGTGTCACTCAGTGAGTCCACGGCGGTGTGTTCTTGCTCATAGTGTCCCCCATTTCACCTTCATTTGGAAACTGTGGTATCTGCCTACTGCACTCTTGTGACTGAGCAGGAGTATGGGAACACAGAAGGGCCATTTCAGGAGGGGACGTGATAACCAATGCCCCAATCTTCCACAGGGAGAGACATACTGAGGAAAAGTATATGCCTTCAAATACTCATGGAGGAAGCACACAGAGGAAAGACGTCCATCAGACACACTGGAGAGGCTGTGTTTGGGGACAGAGAAAAGTGCAGATCATGGGGAGAGAGGGGAATAGATGAGCTATTTGTGAGGTTCTGGGTCAATGAACGAACAAATGCATATGGACACAATAGGGGGAGCTGTCCCGGGCTCCAGACCTGAGTTCTCAAGGAGGAGGGGTCACTCAGTGTCTGCCCATGTAGACCAGAGG
Source organism: Dinomys branickii (assembly GCA_004027595.1). Lineage (NCBI taxonomy): Eukaryota > Metazoa > Chordata > Mammalia > Rodentia > Dinomyidae > Dinomys > Dinomys branickii. The sequence goes on from PVLD010024658.1 coordinate 1,294, forward strand.
GAGAATGAAAAGCTACCCCAGGCCTCCACACAGTGATACCCGCCAGAGACAGTGAGAGCACAACTGGACAGACAGTGCAGGGAAGCCTGAGCCACAGGGAGCACAGGAAGGAGCAAAACGATGTGATGGGGTGACGGGAGAGTGTGAGGGGAGAGGAGACTCTGAGGACTGAAGGGAAACTCGAATTCCAGGGACCTCAGAAGGGCGGAGGAAGCTGACATGGAGGTGTCTGGGGCCTGTTGGGATTCTCATCTTTGAGTCATGTCTTCACCAACAGAGTGCTTTGGCTCCATTTACATAGAAACCCTGCTTAGGCAAGGAGCAGCTCTGCTGGTCATGCCTCTGTCATTGCTTAGAGCTGCAGCTCTGTACTGGACACTGCCAATTGCTGCTGCTGGTAATCAATGTCCCAAGAGACACTGGTTACAGCCAATGCTGGCTGCTGCTGGTCAGTGCCAGCTGTCTCTGCCAGTTGCAGTCTCTGTCACTGATCTCTGTTATTGCTCTTCTTTGGCAGCTGGTCTCTGCAGCTCTTCCAGGCTAATAGACACAAACATTTATTACTTTTTAAAAGCAAGCCTCTGTCCACTGTTCTTGGGGTAAGAATCCTGAATACATTTACAGGATGGCCAGGGCAAGCTTTATTGGAAGAAGACCTGTCCTGCAGCACAACAAGCTCAGTGCACAGAAAAGTAGCCCTCCAAGTGAACCTCAGAAGTGAGGGGCCAATGCTACTTAAATGGCTGCAGCAGGCTTGTGATTGGCCCAAATTTGGGCCTGCTGATTGGTTGGAATTGGGGACTATGATTGGTTCAGATTTTATCCAGCTGATTCCAGTAATTTCAAGACTGCCAATTTGTCCAAATTGAGGCCCATGATTGGCCCAAATTCGGGCATATTGATTGGTCCAAACTGGTCCACATTCAAGTCCCTGATCTGAGAACACTGACTGGTCCCAATTTGGTTTTACTGCTAAGTTCAGTAGGAAGCCTGAGATGATCAGAGTAGACAGCTGCTGGATGGTGCAGGGCATGCACAGTCATTGCAGCTGTCACAGTTTACATCATGGGCAGGTGCTGCAACTGGGTTCACAACTGCCATGTCTCCACAGGAATGGCCAGGTCAATACTGTTCAACATGCAGGAGGGCCAGCTGCATCCTCAACTTATTGAGGACTGGGGATAACAGGCCTGAGCCTTTCCTCATCCGTTCCACACTAGAGGTGGTTTCCTGGCCACTACTTCAGAGGTGGCAGCAGCATGTGGGGTGGTGGGATTGTGAGAGTGGCACTGTAGGTGACAACCAAGTGGCAGCTCGTGTCAGGCTGGCCCAGACAGCAGCTATGAGGTTATCTTAGAGTTGAGAGCAGGACACTGAGGAGGGTGTCTCAGTCCATCCAGAGGGGAACAGGGGAGCAAAAGGAAACAAGGGGATGTGGCAGGACAGCTGTTGGCCATGCCCTTCTCTGGCCATCAGGAGAGAAAGGAGAGAGGCAGCGGCTTCTCCCTTCTCTGACTGCTCTAGTGTTGGGCACCTGTATAACCCGGCATGGCTACCTTGAGGAGTCTGGATGGAAGCCTGCTGCACTTTGGCACCTGCCACTGTGTCCTTGTCCCCAGTGTGGGAAAGCCAGGCTGGGCATGTTCCCGAGGATGCCCACGCCCAGCAGAGGTGAGGTCTTCGACTCCCGTGCCCCATGTGTCCCACCCTGGGTTGAGCCCTCAGCCTCCCTCCCTTAGCGCTGCCTCACTCCCGACTCTCCCTGCCTTGGTTGCTCCCCCTCTCTGTTCCTCTTTGCTGACCTTGGCCATACCCTGTGCAGGGTGTCTAGGTGTCTGCTGGTGCCTCTGTCTGTCTGTCTCTCCCTCTGCCTCCCTCAGTAGCTGGGTTCCCCTACTCCGTCCTTGTCTGTCACTTTTCAAGTGTGTCTGAAATTTTCCTCCCTCCTCCCGCTCCAACCTGCTGCCCAGCTTTTTGTCTCACAGTCTCTGTCCCCACAGCCCAGAAAGGAGCATCCTTTCACAGCTCATCCTGCTCTGTGTTGTCCTGGGGAGCAAAGGGAGGAAGAAGAAAAGTATGGGCATTGTTTGTGTGAGAATCTCCAAATATATTATCTTCCCTTACTCAGCCCAAGGCCACCATGATGCCCAGCCAAGTGCATGGATTCTGCTGTTTGGCATCACAGAAGTTGAGGTGTGAGTGTGCTCATACGTGTGCACAGATGCCAGGGCAACTGGGAATGTGCCATTCCAGTGTGTATTCATTTGTGCCAGGAGATCTTCCACTTTTTTATTCTGCATAGTTTTAAACCTTTGACTTCTATTTCTTTTTCAACCATGTTTCCAGCTCACTAATTTTTTTTATTGGTATATTTTTGCAATAGAAATAATTATACTAGTTTTGTGGAATTGGCACCTGTGTGTGTGTGTGTGTGTGTGTGTGTGTGTGTGTGTTTGTAAATTTTCACCTTCTTTCCCTTTCTCTCTCCTAACCCTCGTTTGCTTCTCCATCCCCTCTCTGTTCTCCACCATCTCTTCTTTATTATCACCTCAGTGGTTACTGTTTTAGCTATATCCTTTCTGTTTTTAAGTCATTGTATTCTTTTTAAAAAATAACACTTTGGGAAACACTTTTATATTCACTACCTCTGTTTTATTTTATTTATTTATTTTTTTTGCGGTACTGGGGATTGAACTCAGGACCCTGCATTTGCTAGGCAAGCACTTATTCCACTGAGCTATATCCCCTATATTCACTACCTCTGAATGGTTTCTTTTGCATACTGTGTGTCCTGCTCTCTTTGTACTTGCCTAACACATCTTTGTGAGGACAGTCATTATTCTTTAAAGTTTTTGGTCCTACTTTTCTATTAGTTCTGCTCCTCCTAGCACAGTTTGTCCCATCTCTCCTTTTGCTCAAGCCTGCATTTCTCTGATCTGACACAGTTTATGCCTGCAGGTCATGTCTACCCCCGTGTTACCTTCAGCTTCCTCAACCGCTGTGACTGCTTGTGAACAGTTCAACCCTAGGTTCTCATTTGTTCAGGTGAGTTTGAAAGTGAGAAGCATATGATCCATCTGCCCTAGTCCCTGAAGCATCATTGCAGCAGTTCTAAACTCCACAACTTCAGCCACAGGACTTGTTCCTGGGCACCTGTTTGCCATGGTAATGAGAGGCAAGTACACTGGTATCCCTACCATGGATCAGATGTCCCAGGAACACAGGATATCACAACATCTTAAAGCCAGTTACACCTTTTGACACTTGAAAACTCCACTTTCAGTCTTAATAAAATTAAACAAGAGGAGGCACATTTCATCTCAATATATTGGTAAAGAAGATTCAGTGAAGTCCAATAGCTGTTTATGACACATGGAGCCTAAGGATAGGTTGAGAAGGTGGTGTTGGATTCTCGGTGCCAGCATCATCCACGGTTATGTTGTCCTCATTGTTGTCCATATCCACCGTTTGAATCTGCAGAGCTTGGTGTAGACACCTGGAACTCTACGTTGAGCACAGGGACGGTGTCCCCAGGACACAAGTCCCAGTAGGACCCCACGGCAGACAAGAGGGCCTCCAGAGTCTCCCTGTTGAGAGAAAATAAGAGCAAGTTAGGGCTGGTGGAGAGGAAGATGGAGGGACTTCTGGGAAGATGGCGACTGGGTAAGCAGCAGAGAAAGATCTTCCTGTAGGATCACCATCCAGACGCTGGAATATAGCAACATGAGAAAGACAAGAAGGAGAGAAGTGGGTGCCCTGGTCCCAGGAAGGATTTGAAATGAGAATTGAAGCCCTCAGAAAGAGCAAACAAGATCCTTCCCTGAGGAGAAGCTTGGGCAGCTGCCATGGTGCAGTTAGAGGAAGAGGAGGAGGAGGAGAAAGAGGGAGTCCCCACTCCGCACACACCCTCAGCCCGCTCCCTCATTCCTACACTCACAGCTTCAGCTTTGGAAGCCCACGCTTGCGGGAGCCTCCAGACTTGGCCAGAGGAGAGCGGAATTCCAAGAGCTGGGCCAAAACCGGAGCGGAGAAAGCCCAGCCCAGAAAAGAAGCAGCAGCTGTTGAGAGGTGTTGTTGAAACCAGCTTGACGATGAAAAGGTACAACAGCCACTAAAGCAGAATGCTCACTCTGCTGTGACCCATTCTAATCAGCGCCCTGAGGCAAGGCAGAGAGACAAAGCAACCAATACACAGCCGGCCACACCCAGCTCTGCAACTGCCTGGAAGCTGTGGCCTGCTATCTCTCTCCTGTGAGAGCAACTACCAGCAGAGAGCAGCAGAGAGCAGTGGCAGCAACCATAGGGACACGGTAATTCCTGGGGATCCAGCCAATGAACAAATGGGAACTAGAGCACAGCAATAAGAGTGAGGTGTGCAAGGAGGTGGGCCAGATGGCCCCGAACCCTTCTCACTCCAACACCAAGCAGGAAACACAAGCTGAGATACCGGGCTCCAGCTCCCACCTGGAACTCCCTCTGTGAGCATCTTGAGACTTGGCGCCCCTTGTGCCCAACATGTGTTCCAACAGCAACGGACTGAGTCCATGGGCTTTAGGAGAGGAGGATGGAGGGAGACACACACAAGGAGTCAGAAGCACAAAGAGGCAAAGGCAGAGCGAGAGAGCAGGGCAGAGGCACACGGTGCAGGAGCTGGAGGGCAGCAGCGAGAGCTGGAGACAGAAGCAGGGGAGACAGAGCCAGCAGGGCCCAGGGACACATGGGGTGCAGGAGGCAGAGGTGATGGCGAGACAAACTGAGACCCTGGTGAGACCCCAAGACAGTGAAGACACAGAGACCTGAGCCCAAACTGGAGGGATCCACCATTAAAAAACCAAGCCCTCAGACCATAGCTGGTAGGCAGGCAGGGACAGTCTTGCCTCTCACACAGCAGCTCTCCCTCCCACCCCTTGGGAAGTTCCCCCGAGGAGCTCCACCACCGCCTGCATCTCCTTTTCCAGCAGTGGCTGAAGGTGAATTGGGGAGTGAGACTGTGTGGAGACTTGGGGTTTGGGAGCCATTGGAGTTCTAGATGGGGCTGGAGATCCTGAATGTATTCAACCAGTCTGTTCTTACAGCTGTGTTCCTTCTCCCTGTTACATTGCAGGGCACTTCCTGGGTGTGTCTCCATCCCTTGTCTCTCAACATTATGACTCTGCGACTCTCTGCCAGCTCCTTATGTCTCCCTGCCTCTCCTTGCCTGTCTCTGTGGCTGCTTTACCCTGTGTGTCCTTGTTTCCTTCTCACCTCCAAGGTCCTTCTCTCTGTTTCTTTTTGCATCTGTGTCTCCCCGTGGCCCTCTGTGTCTCCCTCATTCCTTCATGACCTTGTGCCCTCCATGGGTTTTACACCCCACCTCCATCCTAAAGCCCTGCCTCCCTGTCCAAGTCTCTTACCAGGCAAGAGTCCTTGTGGCCCTTACCACCAGCACAGAACATACTACTGTGATAGAATTCCTGATACTCTGCTCTGCAGGACTCCTCTGATACCACTGGAATAAGCACACATTGCAGAGTCTCAGCATACTGTCCTGAAAGAAAGCACACAGGATCAGAAACACTCCTGGGCAGAGACAGCCACAGGTATCTGTGAGTCCAGAGACAGAAACACCAAAACTCACCACTCAATTGCCGACCCCAGCCAGAAACAGAGCACATAGTTCCAGTTTCTGGACATCTGGTGGCAATGCGGATGGTCCGGATTGTGTCTGATTGCTCAACTGGTTTGCTCAACTTGATGAGCATGACATCATTGTCTTTTGAAGGTGCGACGTATTTTGGGTGTAGCACAGAGAAATTGGCCTCCATAATCTGGCTGCCTGATTCATTCCATTGGGAAGCTCTGTGCAGGCCCAGCCCAATGGTGTAGGATCTGGTGGCAATGAAATTCAGTACCATAGTAACAAATCCTTTCTTCAAACCCAAACTCCAATGAAGGTCCGAATCCAATCCTAGTCTCATCCCCCACTCATCCTCAATGTCAGTCCTGTTGGAGACCATTACAAAGTGGCTCTGACCAGTGTTTATTATGAACCAATTGGCTTTCCATGTTATCTTGTGAGTTGTCTGAAGCTTAGACAACTTGTCTGGAGATGGGCAGTGGACTCACGGTAAGTGAACCTCTATGAGTCACTGGTCACTGCTGAGGACCGTATTGGCCTGTGAAGCTCTGACACCTCAAAGGACAAGATAAAGCCACAGCTGAAGACATTTGGCTCAACCCCCAATACACTACAAGCACTCTACAATGAATACCAACTGAAACATAAGGTCATCCCATCCCCATTCCCATTCCCACACTTCACCCCTCCAAGACCCATCCTTGGTGCCAGCCTCAAACCTGCTTAGACAGCACCCTAATCCCACCCCAATCCCCATTCCCAACTTAGCCTCAGATCCCAACTATTAGGGTTGGGGCAAGAGAAACATTATCTAAGGTGTCAATTGAGGGAACCACTAGTGTAGAATAAGCAAGATGAATAGTGATTTACTATAATATTTTAAAATTGAAAATTAATGCAAAAATTCCAGGATGCACAAAGTATCAGAAATTGAAGGGAAGACAGTCTTTGAGGTGCACCTCCCTCTAGCCATATTCCTACAAAATCCTGTTTATTTCAAAGTGGATATTTTGTTCATCACGGATGTTTGCATTAGCATTAATTTGTTTAAAATAAGACATTAAAGGTGGACATTGTGTTCATCATGGATATGTGCATTTTATTAATTTGTTTAAAATAAGACATTAAGATATTACTTCCGATGGGGGAGCTTTTGCCTCGTCTCTCCTTATAACCTGCCCTGCAGCCACGTGCATAAATCAGTCCCCATGCACTTGGTTCTGTCCTCACCTGTCTCCCTTGCCTTGCCCGAGGGCCCTTACACTTGGTGATAAGAGGTCCCTTGTCCACACCACCTGGATCCTAGAGGCTGAACTAAGATCCAAGGCTGCCCCTCTCAAGCCACCTCCTCCCCCAAACTTTCACACTCAGGTCAACCCCAGGGTCTTGCGTGGTTTCTCTTCCACATGCGGATCCTTCAGAGCCAGCAAAGAGATGTGAATGTTTCTCCAGCTGGGGGAAGTGGGTCTCCCAGCCAGGCCTCCCCTTGACTGTAGCTCCAGCCTTCCTCCAGGCCTAGTGTCACAAAGTCTCATCCGTGGTCATGGCCTCTGGGGCTGGGGCTCACTCCCTGCTCCAGCCCCTCTGCAGTGTTGGAACCCCACCATGGGCAAACCCCGGCCTTCTCTGTTCAAACCCATTCTGTGCCCTGCCCCTCACTGCAGTGCAATGTCAGACCCTAAGCCTTGCCCATTCCACCCCAACTAAGAGAAAACCCACCTTGGCCCACTCAGTCCAGCCTGCTCCCCCCCACCTAGTCACCACCTTCTGCACTGGCTCACCTCCTCCAGCAGTGTGCAGCTGACAGCACCCACTTTCGGTGCACCAGAACTCCAGAGCAGTACAAAGAATCATTATAGAACAGTGCCACCTGCCAGGGCTGGGAGTGTGGAATGCAATCAGCACCACCAGAGATGCGCTTGCTGACCTCGTGCAGCCCATCTGAGAAGTGACTGCTGTTTCCTTCAGGAGGAATCTCAGCTTCTGCGGGCAGATGAGCACACAGTGGGTGAGTCAATAACATCCAGTAATCGATCTGGTAGTAGGGCTTGGGGGTGGGGTGGGGCGGGGAGTGGGGGTCACGGTCAGGAAGGTACAGATTATATCAGGAGGGCCAAGCAGGGCCAAGGTCTGAAGTTCTGCTTCTGGGACTCAAGTAGGACAGTTCCAAGGCCAGACCCCTCCTCTGAACCAGAGGCTGCACACTGTGCTGCACCACCCCAGTGGCATAGACCCAGTGTCACTACATTCACACCCTCCCCCAGGAGGGGCCTCTGTGCCAAGCAGAGCCCAGAGGCCAGCATGACTCTACTTATGTCTGCTGGACAGACAGAGTGGACAGCCAGGCATAGAGAACAGTCCCTCGGGGAACACTTCTTGCCCTGCCTGGACCCCAGCCCTCTGCAGGATCACCTTCTCCAGGGGCTCAGGAGTGGTGACCTCCATAGGGAAGGGGGCAGCTGCCACATTTCTCTGCCAGCTGGGTCAGGAGGCCCATGCACAGTGCTGTCCCTGTGCTAATGACAATTAACATCAGAAACTTGCCTATGGGCCAGAGTCTGGGGAGAATGTGTGTTTACACTGTATTATATAACCTGCTTTCAGATTACCTTATGAAGTGGAGAAACTGAGGCACAGAGACATTAGGGACTTTGCCCAGGTAAGAAGTAGCAGACTTGGGCTCTGAAACCAGTTGCTGTGTCTCCACAAGTTGTGTTTCTACCCTGGTACCATGCAGACTCCCAGCTGGTCTATGGGCGGGGCAGGATTACACATTTTGGGAACACATAGGCTGGCACACACCCCGAACTGAGATACCTGCGGCAATGTGGAAGATGCATCCCAGGAAACAGAGCCAGAGGGCTTCTGCTGTGGTCCCCATGTCAGCATCTGCTGGGGAGGAGACCAGTGACTCTGCAGCCTCTCCCACCTTTCAAGGAGCAGCTAGAAAGGATCTAGTCCAGCCTGGACTCTGAGACCCTGGCAGAGGAACTATAAAATAGGGCAGAGTTTCTCAGTCTCTGTATTGCTGATATCTATCCATGCTCTGCTGGGGAAGGACCCAGGACACCCCCAGCCCCCAATGCCACTGAACCATCCCTCTGCCTGTTGATGACTGGTGGCTGGGGAACCTTTATGCTGGGCCTGACTATGTGTACTGCAGGCTGTTTTACATCCTGTGCCAGTTGCTGTCCACCCTCCTCTGAGGGCCAAGCAAAAGGCCCGTTGATCACCCAGGTCCGAGAAGGCAGTGTGAGCTCTGCCTTGAGGACAGAGCAGGCAGGAGGCTGAGGAATGAGGGGCAGTTACGGACGGAGACAGAGACGCCAAGACTGAGGCTGAACCCTGGAGCAGGGAAGCTGGGGCTCAGACACAGAAGTGTAAATGTCAACAAGCTGAAGGAGACTGAGATAGACATAAAGGTGCTTTCAGCACAGTTTCAGGGTGCAGCCCTGTGCCAGGCATCGCACCAACACCAGACACATGGTGACTCACTTTCACAGCCGTCTCGGGTACCAGGTCCTGACATTACCCCCATGCACGGAGGGTACAGACACAGACAGGCTGAGTGACAAGTGGAGAGGGCACTGGAGTCTGTGCTCTTAAAACCTCACTGCAACTGGGTACTATGGCACCGCCTGTAACCCCAGTGCTACGGAGGCGGCAGGATCTCAAAGCCCTCACTGTACACTGAGTCAAAGCTATGGTCTGTGGCAGAGAGGGAGACACACACCCAGCAGGACAGAGGCAAGAAAGAGGCTGGAACTCAAAGGGTGGGAACGGAGTGTTGGGAAAAAGCAGGGTTGTTCACCTGGTTTCAGCTGCTGGGGCTGAGGGCTCGGCTGTCCTGTGTGGAGCTGTGATCTGTGGGCTGCTGATGCTCAGAGCCTTCATGGGTCTTATAAGGATGGGGCTGGGGGCTGGCCTGGCCTGGGGCAGCTGGAATATTAGAACCTGAAGGTGGAAATGTTAGAGTCATCTGTCACCTCTCTAGACACATGGCCTGTGATTTTCCTGATTCTAATCAGATGAGGGCACAGGGAGCAGGGCTCCAGGCCGTGAGGAAGGAGGGAGTGTGAGGTGGGACCCTGCAGGCAGTCACCGCCTCAGGCTGATCTCTCCCCTCTCTGTCTCTGAGTTCTGATGCCTCCAATCCACTGCTCTTTGCTCCCCTTAGCATTCTTGTCTTATGGGCTTTCTGCTTTGGATTCCTTGCCTTTAAAGCTCTTTCCTGTATATTAAATTGACATTAAGCAAATGTACGTGAAATCAAGGCAATCTGTGTCTCTCTGTGTGTGTCTGGTCCTGGTCATTGACCTCAGCATCTTCTCACTGAAGTCCATCCCATAGTATCTTTCTTAAATTTTATTTTGAGTCAGTCTTATTACTTGGTCCAGTTGCCCATGCTGGGCTCGAACTTGAGATCCTCCTGCCTCAATTTCCCAGAGAGCTGGGCTTGCAGGCATGCAGCCCCACAGGCAGTGTATTTTTCTGTCTTAGGCATCTACCAGGCCTGCTGTGCACACTCTACCCCAATTTCAGCCACACCAAGCCCCAAATTCTAGACCACCACAGGCAGGTTGCTATCTGCCTTAAGCTGTGAGCTAGCTGTTCCTTTTGCTTGCTGTCTCCCTGGGCAAGTTTTTTCCCTCTAAAACAATGTGCAAGTGTGTGGGGCTCGCAGTGGCAGCCAAGTCTGACACACCCACTGAGGCCCTCCTCAGTTCCAGTCATCTCAACACAGCCTCAGGTTAGTGTAGAGTTTGAAGTGGACTGCAAAGTGATGGATGTGACCCGGGGCCTGCAGACTGAGGGGTCAGGGCCTCAATGCCAGTCCAGCCTTGCAGGCTGATCACAAACCTCCATTGCCACCTGCCCTCCTGACCCGCCAGCCATATGTTTCACCATCCCAGGCCCAGGTATCTGTTAGTCTGGCTTATAGACCTTGGGGAGACCCTGGCACTTTCTGGTGTATCATTTAATAAAGGGCAGGTGGAAAGGCACAGCTGAGAGCCCAGTGACGATCTCCTGGCCTTGCCCAGGAGCGTCACTGCACAGGCTGGGGCTGCTGTCCCTGCAAAGCTGGGCTGGGCCTTTTCCCCCCCAGGGACCACAAGTGTTTTCTGAGGCCCCCTCACCTGGGCTTGACCGGCTCCTGACTCCATCTGCAGCCCTGTCCCCCCAGAAGATGGGGAAGGGACTGGAGTCCTCACCATGGACTACCCTGGTGTGCTTCCTGAGAGTCTCCTGATCGATCAAGTATGTTCCTGTTGTCACTGCTCTGTGTGGGGATTTGCTTTAGAGATAACCGGAGAGCATGAAATTACAGGCAACAGCCTCACCTAGAAGTTGTGTGGTGATAAGGAAATTTTTTCCTTTTAAAATCTTCTCTTTGTTTTGGGTGTCCCATGGTCTAGTATATGTGTGGTCAAGGACCTTTATTATCATATGCTGCATATATTAGGCTCCCTATGGTCATATTTCCCTGCAGTGTTACCTTGGATTTCAGCACTGTTTTCCTCTCTGCCGTGTACCCTTTGCAGGGCTGTTCCGTCCACCCCCTGGTACCCACTGGTGAGGGTCCTTGCTTTGGTGATGATGGAAATAGAGCTAAAACAACAGCATCAATGTACGGGCGAGGGCTTTAGTCATAAGGAAGAGAAGATGGTCAGGGCATTGGCTTGAGGCACTGATAAACAGCAAATATGTTCTCTGACAAAGCAGAGTAGGAGGAAACTACTCTGGACAGTTTGGTTTGCATGGGATGACTGTCTTCTGTTGGGTGGTCCCAGTCAGAGGAACCTGTTAACCAAGGCGACCTGAATGTGAGGGGCCTGGAAATTTTCTCAGCATAGTTGATATTCTGGCAACTGTCCTATCTTGGTGTCCTAAGCCTTCAACGGCTGTGAGCTAAACTGGGTAAATTTAGGACTAAGAAACCTTGTTGTGTCAGCTTTTGACAGCTGTGCCCTGAGTGAGCGCTGCGCCTGTATCCACAGGAGAGAAGGGCAAGACTCAGAGATCCACAAAACAAAGAGCGAGCTTTGTCTTCCTTTTACAGACCCCTTGTGCTTCTGGAGGCCCGACTGAGGAGTCATCCATTTTAGTGAAAGTCACTTGAAGTCCTTGACTATCCCTGAAGAAAGCAGGGGTCCTGCTTTTGATGAGTAACCAATTAAGGGCTGAGGGGTTTGTTGGTCCCCTGTCCCTGGGGTCTCCATGGCTCTCTCTGCTTCCCAAGTAGCTCCACAAATCTGCTGTAGTATCTGCTTCTCTCCCTCTGTCTCTGTCTCTGTCTCTGTCTCTGTCTCTGTCTCTCTCTTCCTCTATCTGTGTCTCTGTGAGTAATTTCTTCTGGCACATCTTGCATTTCTCTGATATGCTTTTCGGCTTTGTCCACGTGCCTTTTTGCTTTTTGAGAGTTTAGAACCATATATTTTACAAGGATATTTTTAATTTTAAAGGCAGTGTTTTCTGTTTCATTTAGCCTTCCTGTTCACTCCTGATGCACCGTGTGTGTTCTGGTCACATGTGCTCATACTCTACCAACTCTCACTCTTTGTTTTCTTCTCTCACTCTGGTTTTGCAAATCACAATGCACACAAAACCACCCAAGCACATATGGGTGATGAATCCTTTGTGTCACTTTTCTGTCTTTAGCAGCTCCGCTCCTCAGCTGTGCTCCATTCTGAATAGAGCAGCTCCTCTTTTGACCATTTTAAAGCCCTAAATCTGCCAATTATTTGCTCACATGCAGCTCTGATGATTTGCCTGATCCTGCATCCACTCATGTTTGGCTTCTGGCAGTGTGAACACCAGTATCAGGATTGTGAATGAGCTTCTCCTGATGATACATGCTCTTACTGTGTCCAGAAAACACAGCTGTCCTGGCCCTGTGGTGCCCCAGACCAGCTCCATGCTGGTGTGCCAGGCTGTCCCGAGCTGCCTTCACTCCTGAGAAGCCTCCAGACCAAGGTTTCTCTTCCTGGTGCAGCACCAGCTCCCTGGACAGATGCATTCTCCTGGCTAACATCCCTCCTGTTCTGAGGTTTTGAGCTTGAGGCTTCTTGCAAATTTCCCGTCTTTCTGTGGCAGTCTTTCCTAGATATCTGCTGAGTCCTGCAGGTAGTATCGGGCAGTAGTCCACCAGCCCAGCATCACATGTTTCTGTATGAATATGCAATTTTCCAACATCAGTCATTTGCCATCCAAGTAAGCATTAGGAAGGCTGGTGCCAGGAGCCCATGCTACTTAAATGGCTGCGGCAGGTCTGTGATTGGTCCAAATGTGGGACTGCTGATTGGTTCAAATTGAGAGCTCAGATTGGTCCAGATTTGATTCAACTGATTGATATGAATTCAAGCCTGCCCATTTGTCCAAGTTCAGGCCTGTGATTGGTCCAAATTTGGGCTTGCTGATTGCTTGAAATTGGACCTCATTCAAGTCTGAGAAAACCCACTGGTCCCAATCCAGTTTTATTGGTACGTTTAAAGTCAGGGTTAAGGTGCTCAGAGTAGATACCCACTGGACTGGTGCAGGGCATGTACAGTCCTTGTAGCTGTCATGGGGGCAGTTCCAGGTTACATCAAGGGCAGGTGCTGCATCTGGGTTCAGAGTTGCCATGTTTCCACAAGTATGGCCAGACTAATACTCTTCAACATGCAGGAGGGCTCGCTGTGTCCTCAACTTATTGAGCAGCAGATAACGGACCTGAGCCCTTCCTGATCCCCTCCACACTAGAGGGTGTTTGCTGGCCACTTCTTCAGAGGTGGAAGCAGCCTGTGGGGTGGTGGGAGTGGGAGAGTGGCACTGTGTGTGACAACCAAGTGGCGTCTCGTGTCAGCATGGCCCATCAGTGGCACCTCGTGTCAGCTACAAAGTAACCTTAAAATTGACAGCAGCACATGGAGGCATGCTGTCTTGGTCCACGCAGAGGGGATCAAGGGGAGCAAAGGGAAACAAGAAGGTGTGGCAGGACAGCTGTTGGCCCCGCCCTTCTTTGGATGTCAGAGAAAGAGAGGCAGGGGCTTCACCTTCCTCTGACTGCTCCAGTGCTGTGGAAGCCCCAGCATGGCTGCCCCGGGGAGTCTGGATGGAAGCCTGCTGCACTGTAGCACCTGCCACTGTGTCCCTGTCCCAGGTATGGGAAAGCCGGGCTGTACATGTTCCTGAGGATGCCCACACCCACCGAAGTTGATGTCTGTGATTCTCGTGCCCCATGTGTCCCACTCGGGCCTGAGCTCTCAGCCTACCTCCCGCAGTTCTGCCTCACTCCTCACTCCATACCCTTTGTAGGGCTTCCATATGTCTGTCTGTTCGAGTGTCTGTCTTTCTCTCCCTCTGCCTCCCTCAGCAGCTGGGTTCCCCTACTCTGTCCTTGGCCCTCACTTTTCAAAAGGGGCTAGAATGTTCCTCCTGCTTCCCGTTCCAACCTGCTGCCCAACTTTTTGTCTCACAGTCTCTGTCCCCACAGGCCCAGGAAGGAGCATCCTGTCACACAGCTCATCCTGTTTGGTGGTGCCATGGGCAGCAAAGGGAGGAGGAAGGAAAGTATGGGGATTGTTTGCATGAGAATCTCCACATGTATTATCTTCCCTTACTCAGCCCAAGGCCGCCATGATGCCCGGCTCTGTCTCCCACAGCCAAGTGCATGGATTCTCCTGTTTGACATTGCATAAGTTGTGTGAGTGTGCACATGCGTGTGCACGGATGCCTGGACAACTGTGAGTGTGCTATTCCAATGTGTATTCATTTGTGCCAAGAGATCTCACATTTTCTTATTTTGCATAGTTTTAAGTCTTTGACTTCTATTCCTTTTTCAACCATGTTTCCAGCTCACTAAGTTTTTATTGGTATGTGTTTGCAATAGAAATAATTACATGAGTTTTGTGGAATTGGCACGTGTGTGTGTGTGTGTGTGTGTGTGTGTGTGTGTGTGTGTGTGTGATTTTTGACCTTCTTTCCCTTTCTTTCCCCTGACCATCATTTGTTTCCCATCTCCTCCCTATTGTCTACTATCTCTCCTTTATCATCACCCCAGCAGTTAGTGTGTTAGCTGTATTTGTTCTGTGTTTAAGTCATTGTGTTCTTTTTAAATAATAACGTTTTTGGAAATGTTTTTATATTCACTGACCCCAAATGGTTCCTTCTGCATAGTGCATGTGTCTGGTCTGTTAGTACTTGCCCAATACATCTTTGCGAGAACAGCTTGTATTCGTTACAGTTTTTGGTCCTATGTTTCCACCAGTTCTGCTCCTTCTAGCACAACGTGTTCTGTCTCTCCTCCTTTTGCTCACCCTCCATTCCTCTGATCTGACACAGCTATGGTGCAGCTCATGTCTACCCCCATGTTACCTTCAGCTTCCTCAACCACTGTCACTGGCTGCAAGCTCTTCAACCCTAGATTCTAACGTGTTCAGGTGAGTTTGGGAGTGCGAAGTGTGTGATGCATCTGCCCCATCCCTGAAGCATCACTACAGCCATTCTGAAGTCCACAACTTCAGCCACAGGACCTGTCCTTGGGTAGCTGTTCTCCATGGTCATTAGGAGCAAGGCCACTGGTATCCCCACCATGGTGCCAATGTCCCAGGAAGACAAGGATGTCGCAACATCTTAAAGTCAGTAACACCTTTTTGCACTTATAACTCCAATTTCAGTTCTAATAAAGCTAAACAAGGAAGGCTCATTTCATGTCAATGTATTGGTAAAGAAGAGTCAGTGAAGTTTAATAGCTGTTTATAGCACACGGGGCCTAAGGAGAGGTTTGGAAGTTGGTGTTGGATTCTTGGTGTCAGCATCATGCATGGTTGTGTGTTCCTCATCGTTGTCCTTATCCACTGTTTGAATTTGCAGAGGTTGGTGTGGACACCTGGATAACCAGGTCGGCCACAGGGAGGGTGTCCGCAGGACACAAGGCCCTGCAGGACCCCACTGCAGACCACAGGGCCTCCGGAGTCTGACTGTGGGGGGAAGAGATGAGCAAGTTAGGGTGGGCAGAGAAGAGGATGGAGGGAGACACACACAGGAAGCCGAAGCACAGAGGCAAAGGCAGAGCGAGAGAGCAGGGCAAAAACACACGGTGCAGGAGCTGGAGGGCAGCAGTGAGAGCTGGAGACAGAAGCAGGGGAGACAGAGCCAGCAGGTCCCAGGCACACATGGGGTGCAGGAGGCAGAGGTGATGGGGAGAAAAATGGAGACTTTGGTGAGGCCCCAGGACAGTGAAAACACAAAGACCCAAGGGTTGGATTGTAGGAATCCGCCATTAAAAAACCAAGCACTCACACCATAGCTTGTAGTCCAGCAGGGCCAGTCCTGCCTCTCCAACAGCAGCTATCCCTCCCTCTCACCTCTTGGAAATTTCCCCTGAGGAGCTCCACTGCTGCCTGCATCTCCTTTTCTGGCCTTGGCTGAGTTTGAATTGAGGGGTGAAGCTGGCCGGCAACTTGGTGGCTCTGGAGCCATTGGAGTTGAAGCTGGAGTTGTGTTTGGCAGTGGGGCTGGGGATCCTGACTGTAGTGAATCTGTTCTTAAAGGTGTGTCCCTTCTCCCTGGACCTTCCTGGGGTTCCTCCGGGCATCTCTCCATCCCTCCTCTGAGCATCATGACTCTGCATCTCTCTGCCGGCCCCTTACTTCTCCCTGTCTCTCCTTGCCTGTCTCTGTGGCTGCTTTACCTTGTGTCTCCTTGTTTACTTCTCACCTCCCAGGTGTTTCTCTCTGTTTCTCTTTGCATCTGTGTCTCCTCTTGGCCCTCTGAGTCTCCCTCATTCCTACATGACCTTGTCCCCCCTGTGGGTTTTAGACCTCATCTCCATCCTAAAGCCCTGCCTCTCTGTCCAAGTCTCTTACTGGGCAAGTGTCCTTGTGGCCATGACCACCAGCGCAGAGCATACTCTCATCATAGGATTCCTGATATACTGCCCTACAGCACTGCTCTGATACCACTGGAATATGCACACACTGCAGACTCTCAGGGTACTGGCCTGAAAGAAAGGACAACAGGGTCAGAAACACTCCTGGGCAGAGACAGCCACAGGTATCTGTGAATCCAGAGACAGGAACATCAAAACTCACCATCCAATAGGCAACCTCAGCCAGAAACCGAGCACATGGTTCCAGTTTCTGGACTTTTTGAGGCAACCTGGATGATCTGTATGGTTTGTGATAACACAGCTGGTTTGCTCAACTTGATGAGCATGAGGTCATTGTCTTTCCAAGGTACAACGTAGTATGGGTGTTGCACGGAGAAATTGGCCTCAATCATCTGGCTGCCTGGTTCATCCCATTGGTAAAGTCTGTGCAAGCCCAGCCCAATGGTGTAGGATCTAAGGGCAATGAAATTCAGTACCATAGTAACAATCCTTTCTTCAAACCCAAACTCCAATGCAGGCCCAAATCCAATCCTAGCCTTGGCCCCCACTCATCCTCAATGTCAGTCCTGTTGGAGACCATTACAAAGTGGCTCTGCCCAGTATTTATTATGAACCAATTGGCTTTTCATGTTTGCTTGTGAGTTGTCTGAAGTTTAGGCAACTTGTCTGGAGATGGGCAGTGACCTCACAGTAAGTGAACCTCTATGAGTCACTGGTCACTGCTGAGGCCCATATTGGCTGTGAAACTGTGACACCTCAAAGGACAAGACCAGGCCACAGCTGAGGATGTTTGGCTGCACCCCAAGGACCTACTACAGCCTGCAGCTGCAGTCTCCACACTCTACAATGAATACCAACCTAAATGTAAGGGAGTTTTCCTGATTGACATAATTTACTATTTGAAATTCTCCCAAGGTCATGCTAACTTCCTGTGTTTTCTTGAGTATCCTCCTCGTCTGAAAACCAAATACGGGCTGCCCAGAGAAGTCTGCCTCAACCCAGAGAATATCTAAGCTGTGAGAGAGTTAGACCCTCCTGGGGCCCTGGAATCATGTGAGTTGTCTCATTTATGTAGCCTTCTCTGACCACTTGCTGGGGAGATTGCGGTCTTGATCAGCCTGCAAAAACTAAGGTTTATTTTTAACCTGGTAAATCCCATCCCCATCCCCATTCCCATTCCCATTCCCACCCTCCGCCCTGCCCAGACACATCCCTGGTGCCAGCTTCATCCCCACTTCGACAGCACCCAAATCTCACCCAATCCTCATTCCCAACTTAACCCCAGAACCTGAAAATTAGGGTTGGGGCAAGAGAAACATTGTCTAAGATATCAATTGAGGGAGCCACTAGTACAGCAGAAGCAAGATAAGTAGAAGTTCACTATATCATTTTTAAATTCAAAATCAATGCGAAAAGTCCAGGATGCACAAAATACCAGAAATTGAAGGGAAGACAGTCTTTGAGGTGCACCTCTCTCTAGCCATGTTCCTACAGGATCCTGTTTATTTCAAAGTGGATATTTTGTTCATCATGGATGTTCGCATTAGTATTAATTTGTTTAAAATAAGACATTAAGATATTTCTCCTGATGGGTGAGAGCTTTTGCATTGTATTTCCCTATACCCTGCCCTGCAGCCCCGTGCACTCCTCGGTCCCATCCACCTGGTTCTGTCTTTACCTGTCTCCTTCGCCTTGCCCCAGGCCCCTTACACCTGGTGACAAGAGGTTCCTTGTCCACTCCACCGGGCTTCTAGAGGCTGAACTGAGATCCAAGCCTGCCTGTCTCAGGCCATATCTTTGTATGTACTTTCATACTTGGGCCAACCCCAGGGTCCTGCGTGGTTTCTCTTCAGCCCTGGTCTTGGCCTCTTGGGCTGGGCCTCACTCCCTGCCCAGCCCCTCTGCAGTGTTGGAACCCTACCCTGGGCCCATACTTGGCCCTCTCTGCTCAAACCCACCGTGGGCCCTGCCCCTCACAGCAGTCACCACCCTCTGCACTCACTCACCTCCTCCAGCAGTGTGCAGTTGACAGCACCCACTGCCGATGCACCAGAACTCCAGAGCAGTCTAAAGAGCCATTGTAGAACAGTGCTACTTGCCAGGGCCATGAGTGTGGAATACACTCACAGCCACCAGAGATGCGTTTGCTGACCTGGTGCACCGCATCTCGGAAGTGACTTCTGTTTCTGACAAGAGGAATCTCAGGTTCTGCAGGCAGGATGAGCACACAGTGGATCCAGTGGATGGGTAGGATCTGGTGGGATCCAGTAATGGATCCTGTAGTGGATCCAGTAGGGCTTGGGGGGGGATCACAGTTAGGAAGGCACAGGTTATATCAGGAGAGCCAAGCAGGGACAACGTGTGAAGCTCCCCATCTGGGACTGAAACAGGACAGTTCCAAGGCCAGACCCCTCCTCTGAGCCTGAGGCTTCATGCTGTGATCCACCACCCCAGTGGCAGAGACCCAGTATTACCACACATGCACCCTTCACCAGGAGGGGCCTCTGTGGCAAGCAGAGGACAATGTCCACCATGACTTTGATTATGTCTGCTGGACACACAGAGTGGATGGCCAGGCACAGAGAACAGTCACTGGGAGAACACCTCTTACCCTGCCTGGACCCCAGCTTTCTGTAGAGCCACCTTCTCCAGGGACTCAAGAGTGGTGACCTCTACAGGGAAGGAGACACCTACCACACTTCTCTGCCAGCTGGGGCAGGAGTCCCATGCACAGTGCTGTCCCTGTGGGTGTGACAGCTCACATCTTGATGCTCAACTATGGGCCAGAGTCTGGGGAGAATGTGTGTTTACACTGTATTATGTAACCTGCTTTCAGATTACCTTGCAACGTGGAGAAATTGAGGCAGAGAGACATTGGGGACTTTGCCCAGGTAAGAAGTAGCAGAGCTGGGCTTTGAATCCAGTCACTGCCTCCACCTCTCCACAAGCTGTGTTTCTATCCTGGTGCCATGGAGAGCCCAGGAGGCCTATGGCAGGATTGCACATTTTGGAAGCACACAGGCTAGCACACACCCCGAACTCAGATACCTGTGGCTGTGTGGATGATGCATCTCAGGAAACAGAGCCAGAGGGCTTCTGCTGCAGTCCCCATGTCAGCATCTGCTGGGGAGGAAACCCGGTGACTCTGGGGCTTCCCGCCCCCTTCCAGGAGCAGCTAGAAAATACCCTGTCCAGTCTGGACTCTGAGACCCTGGCTAAGGAACCGTAACATTCTCAGCCTCTGCATTGCTGATATCTACCCATGCTCTGCTCGGGAAGGACCCAGGACATCCCCAGCCCCCAATGCCACTGAGCCATCCCTCTGCCCGCTGATGACTGGTGACTTGGGAGCCTTCATGCTTGGCCTTGTCCCAGATACTGCAGGGTGTTTTACACCCCGTGCCAGCCGCTCCCCTACCCACCCACTGTAGGGAAGACCTAATGGCCCATTCATCATCCAGGTCCAGGGAGAAGACAGTGTAAGCTGTGCCTTGAGAACCGAGTAGGCAGGAGAGTGAGGAATGAGAGGCAGTTGGGGACTGAAACAGAGACACCAAGACTGAGGCTGAACCCTGGAGCAAGGAAGCTAGGCCCAGACACAGAAGTCTCAGGGTCACGAAGCTGAAGGAGACTGAGATGGACATAAAGGTGCTCTCAGTGCAGTTTCAGTGCTCAGCCCTGTGCCAGGCATCAAACCAACACCAGACACACTGTGACTCACTTTCACATCCATCTCAGGTGCCAGGTCCTGACATTATCCCCATTCCATGGAGGGTACAGACACAGACATGCTGAGTGACAAGTGAAGAGGGCACCAGAATCTGTGCTCTTAAAACCTCACTGCAACTGAGCAACAATGGCACCACCTGTAATCCCAGAGCTCTGGAGGCAGAAGGATCTCAAAACCCTCAGTGTACACTGAGTCAAAGAAATGCTCTAAGTCAGAGAGAGAGACACACACCCAGCAGGAAAGAGACAAGTAAGAGGCTGGAACTGAAAGGGTGGGAGGCACAGAGCAAGCCTTATGCTGGGAGATCACAGGGCTGTTCACCTGGCTTTAGCTCCTGTGGCTCAGGGCTTGGCTGTCCTGTGTGGGGCTATGATCTGTGGGCTGCTGACTCCTGCAGCCTTCATGGGTCTTATAAGGATGGGGATGTGGACTGGCCTGGCCTGGAGCTGCTGGAACATTAGAGCCTGAAGGTGGAAACGTTAGAGTCACATGTCACCTCTCTGGACACATGGCCTGTGATTTTCCTGATTCTAATCAGATGAGGGCACAGGGAGCAGGGCTGGCCATGAGGAAGGAGGGGTGTGTGGGTGGGACCTGAAGCAGTGAGCGCCTCAGGCCAGGCTCTCCCCTCTCTGTCTCTGAGTTCTGATGCCTCCAATCCACTGCTCTTTGCTCCCCTTAGCCTTCTTGTCTCATGGACGTTCTGCTTTGGATTCTTTGTCTTTAAAGCTCTTCCTGAATATTAAATCTACATTAAGCAAATGTACATGAAATCAAGGCAATCTATGTCTCTCTGTGAGTGTGTGGCCCTGGATTAACTCCAGCATCTTCTCACTGAGCTCCATCCCATAGCATCTTTCTTAAATTTTGTTTAGAGTCAGAGTCTCAGTACTTCTTCAAGTTGCCCATGCTGGGCTCACACTTGAGATGCTCCTGCCTCAGTTTCCCAGAGAGCTGGGCTTGCAGTCATGCAGCACCACAGGCAGTGTATTTTTCTGTGCTAGGCATCTACCAGGCCTGCTTTGCACACCCTACCCCAATTTCAGCCACACCAAATCCCAAATTCTGGAACACCACAGGCACGTTCGTACCTGCCTTAGGCTTTGAGCTAGCTGTTCCTTTTGTGTGTTGTCTCCCTGGGTCATTTTCTTTTTCCTCTAAAACAATATGCAAGTGTGTGGGCCTCCCAGTGGCCGCCAAGTCTGACACACCCACTGAGGCCCTCCTCAGTTCCATTCTGCTGCACTCAACCCAGGCTCAGTGCAGAGTTCTGAAGGGGACCGAGCTGTGAAGGAGATGGCTTGGAACCGCAGGCGGAGGGCTCAGGCCTTCAACACTGGTCGAGGCTCCAAGGCTGATCACAAGACCCCATTGTCACCTGCCCTCCTGATTCACCAACCATACATCTGTTTCTCCATCCCAGGCCCAGGCATCTATTAGCCTGGCTCACACATCATCAGGAGACCCTGGCACTTTCTGGTATGTTATTTAATAAAGAGCTGGTGGTAAGGCACATCTGAGAGCCCAGTGATGAGCTCCTGGGTGAGGCCAGGAACATCACTGCACAGGCTGGGGCTGCTGTCCCTGCAGAGCTGCGCTGGGTCTTTGCCCCCCTGGGGACCACAAGTGTTTTCTGAGGCCCTGTCACCTGGTCCTGACAGGCTCCAGACTCGATCTGTAGCCCTGTCCCTCCAGAGGACAGGGAAGGGCCCGGGGTCCTCGCCACAGCCCATCCTGCTGTGCTCCCTGAGAGTCTCATAGTTCAAGTATGCTCCTGTCATCACTGCTCAGTGTGGGGACTTGCTTTAGAGATAACGGGACAGCATGAAATTACAGGCACCAGCCTCACCGGGAAGCCGTGAGGTGATAAGGAATTTTTTTCCTTATTTTTCCCTGCAAAATCTTCTTTTTGTTTTGGGTGTCCAATGGTCTAATGTGTGTGTGGTCAAGGACCTTTATCATCATACTGTGCATACATTAGGCTCCCTATGGTCACATTTCCCTGAAGTTTTACCCTGGATTTCAACACTGTTTTCCTCTCTGCAGTGTACCCTTTGCAGGGCTGTTCAGTCCTCCCCTGGTACCTGCTGGTGTGGGTCCTTGCTTTGGTGCTGATGGAAATAGAACTAAAACAACAGCATGAATGTATGGGCAAGAGCTTTAGTCACAAGTAAGAGAAGATGGTCAGGGTGTTAGCTTGAGGCACTGATAAAGAGCAAATAGATCCTCTGACAAAGCAGAGTAGGTGGCCCCAGGACAGAGGCTTCCACTGGAGAGAGGGCAGTGGCTGCAAGTCTGAAGAGCTGGGTGATCCTGCACATGGGGGTGCCTCAGGCTGGAGTCCTGCTGATCCTTAACTGTGGTTACTTCAGTCGGGTTGAAGTGTCATGATCTGAGGGACAGTTTGGTTTGCATGGGATGACTGTCTTCTGTTGGGGCGGGGGGTCCCAGTCAGAGGAGCCTATTAACCAAGGCGACCTGAACATGAGGGGTCTGGAGATTTTCTCAGCGTAGTTGATATTCTGGCAACTGTCCTATCTTGGTGTCCTAAGCCTTGAAGGGCTATGAGCTAAACTGGGTAAATTTAGGACTAAGAAACCTTGTTGTGTCAGCTTTTGACAGCTGTGTCCTGAGTGAGCGCTGCACCTGTATGCACAGGGAGAAGGGCGTGACTCAGAGATCCACAAAACGAGCGAGCTTTGTCTTCCTTTTAGGTACCCCTTGTGATTCTGGAGGCCCAACTGAGGAGTCATCTAAGGAGTCATCCATTTTAGTGAAAGCAGCTTGAAGTCCCCGAGTGTCCCTGAAGAAAGCAAGGATCATGCTTATGGTGAGTAACTGATTAAGGGCTGAGGGGTTTGTAGGTCCCCTGTCCCTGGGGTCTCCATGTCTCTCTCTTTCCAAGTAGCTCCACAAATCTGCTGTAGTATCTGCTTCTCTCCATCTGTCTTTGTCTCTGTCTGTCTCTCTCTCTCTGTGTCTCTGTGAGTAATTTCTTCTGGCACATCTTGCGTTTCTGCGACATTCTCTTCAGCTTTGTCCATGTGTCTTTTTGCTTTTTGAGAGTTTAGAACCATATTCTTCAAGGATATTTTTATTTTTATTTATTTTTTTTTAATTTTAGAAACATAAAAGTACAAAAACATATTGACAAACAGACACCAATTATCATAGAAAATAGTACAATCACAACTAATCTATAGACAAGGTGATATGGTCTCAACAGTGGTTATTGCTTTATTAATTGATATCTTCGAATTGTAGATGTATGGACCCATACACAGACATGCAAATTTAGTCAGACAGTTAATCCTCTCAACAACAGAAAAAAACCCCACAAAAACCAAAAATCCAAAGACAAGAAACAAAACAGGCATACATCAACAACAGCAACAACATCAACAACAACAACAACAACAAAAAACACCGCTTGTTGCTGCTTTACATATTGATATCTTCGAAGTGTGTGTTCAGGATAACACATACAGATATACACTATTAATCTAATATCCTGTCATCGATTATTGCTTAGCA
>PVLD010024659.1:0-25044 GCA_004027595.1 Dinomys branickii
CTACTATCTTCTCTATAATTTGGTATTTCCTTTAATGTTTTTGTGTTAACTAATGTGAAGATAACTATGTAATACAACATCCAGTGCTAATTCCCTACTATATTCTGTATAACTTTGTATTTTCTGTATTGTTTATGGCTTTTCTGGTTCATATGTCTCCATTCTTTTGTCTTTAAAATAAAATTAAAAAAAAAAAAGATATTAAAACCTTATAACCTTGCCATGTTCTAACTTAAATTTGTCAATGTTTTAACAACACTATGCGAAAGACAAAGCATAAGCAATTATAAGCAACAGGCAAAAGCATAAAAATTTGAAGCATAAAAATTTCTTACCTAAATGCATCCCAATCCAGAGTCTAAGAAATGAAAGCAAACTCTTACCTCTGTCCAAGGATCTCGGTGGGGACCTCCAAAATGATACAGGAAAATAGAAACTCCCAAACTGAATGATACCTGAGAAGAGTTTGTGTTTTCTAAAATCGAAGAATGAATTTTAAGAACAATGGTGGTTAAGAGCAGAATATATTTATTGAGGGAGAGCAAGCTTCTGTCCAAGAGAGGGACAGAAGGGGGACCCGAGTGGATTACCCCGTCTGTGGCTTCTTAACTGTCAGTAGGTGATGCAATTGCTTTGAATCCTCAAATATATAGCTGCAATTATTTTCCCTTTGATTCCTGCTTTTGCTTTTGTGGTTTGTGTCATCTCTTTTAGGTTATGCTTTAAGAAATGTAATGTGTTTTTTTTTAATCAGGTTTTATCATGTGATCACTGTAACCCTTATTTACTTAGAGGTACATATTGAATATTGTGAACTTAATACAGATTCAGTAGAATTTGTTGAATCAATTCTACACTGTATCTTTTCGTGCAGCTTTCTGTTTAATCTGTCCTCCTCAGTACCCACATACTGACCCCTCTTCTCCAGGTGGTCAGAGCATTTGCTCCCTGCCCAGGTATCTAGATAGTGGTGAGCTCTGATCCCTGTTCTCTTCCTCCCTGACACGCGGGCCTGTTCTGATGATCTCAGCTGTTCTCCTCATGATCTCACCTGTTCACCTGTTGGGCAGGACAGTGTCCACCGCTGCTGCCGTGGATTTGTAGAATTCATATTTGCAACTCTACTTTGCTTATTGCTACCTAACATGTGAACTGTGTGATCATTTCATGTCTGAAGGCAGACAAACAGAGGTAAATTAATAGCTACTTTGTATTCAAATTTACTTTGTAAAACATTAAAAACATTTTAATGTCAAAATTTATTGATGAGATTTAATTGTAAAAACAAAAATGACCCAGAGACCCTCAGATTATTTCAGTATTAGGCTTCAGGCGAGCCATGAAAGTGTCCAGTTGATAAAAATCCCGTATGTCAGGAGTTGTTCTTGCATTATCAGTGAAAGCATTCCTCCTTTCGCAACTTTTCCAAAGCTTACCCTGTGTGTTTCCCATGGAGTGTTCTTTTATCTTCTTTAAGTTATCAGTAAGTTTAGAGAAATTGCACAGAGAAATATTCTGTGAGGTATTTATTATTTATTTACATCTCACAATTGCTCACAAGGTCTGATGTGTGAATTAAGGCTGAGGTGCTGTCCCATGCAGTCAGCTGCTCACAGTGTTCCTGGCTTTTAAATTTTACTTGAAAAAAATCACATGTATTCCCAGGAATAGGACAATGTATTTTCTTGACATTGAAAAGGAATCATTTGTCTGTGGATTTTGGTAAACTCCAAAGTAAAGGAGAAGAGTGGAATGTAGCAGCTCATTCTGTATTCTGGAATAAATGCTTTAAGGAATAAACTTATTTTGTTCTCCCACATTTCAGTGTTTTCTTTGGTGATGTTCAGAAGTGAGATTTGGATTTTGATTTCTACTCAGTAATTCTTGAGTCAGACATGTTGTAGTTAGTGTTTAGATTTGTGTTCATCAGTCTTAACTCTGTGTACAAAATCATCATGCTGTGTACCATGCAAGTGTTTCCTTGTTTAACGCCCATTTTCCTTAGATTTCAAATGCTCCTACTTGTGACGCCTACTTGATTTTCTTCTGAGGAAACACATTTTTACTTGAGTGTTTTTGTCTAAATTCCAAACCATTTAATTTTATCTTTCTGATTTCAATAGTTACCTATATACATAGGCTTGAAGAGTATACAGTCCAGATTTCAAAGCACAGACATGTTTCTCCATGAATGTAAATGAAACACCTTTGCTTTCTTCTAGAGATGCATAAAATCACTTGAATCGTAAGTCAATATTCTATTTAGCTGTGGATCCATTGGCACTTGTCTTCCTTTCCTTAGATCCCTTTGTCCATCTCTATTAATCATCCACTGATGTAAACTTGGAATTTGTACATCTTTCATGTACATTATGCAAGGAGTCCCATTGCTCACAAGGTATTGAATATTTGTACACTGTCTTCTTTCATTTACCTTACAGCTCCAGTTTTTAATATATCAAAGGTGTTACTAGTGAGTGAATCAGTATTTTTATTTTTCATGTATTTATTTTTGTCTTATGGAGACAGGGTTTCCCTATGCAGTTCAAACTGGCCTTGACCTGAATTACTATCCAAGGCTGGCCGTGAACACACAGCGATCCTCTTGTCTCAGCTCCCTAGGTCTAGTACCACAGGCCTGCACCTCCACCCCTGGTTTAATCAGTATCATTTGAATGTTCGCTTCTGTTGGGGAGTGTGAGGAAGTAGCTCACCTTGTAATCTTCACTGTCCTGGCTGCAACATAGTCCAGACTAGACACTGAACCCATGGCAGTCCTGAAATTGATGACAGTTGTCCTACATAAGTCTGCCAAGTTCTAGGAGAAAAGGTACCTGCAACCTCAATGGTGTAAAGTTTTACTTTTGTATTTGCTGACTGCTTACTTTGCAGATCTTGATTTTCACTGCATTTCATGTATTTTATTTATATTCTTTCTCACATCCTCCTTTGCAGCATATTAGGGTTTTTTATATTCAGCTGCAAGGAGATAATTTGGGGGCCCTAAGGCATAAGTGTATATGCTATTCTACAACCTCATTGTCTATATAGTGGTTGAGTAAAACTTTACTTTCATTAACGTTTTAATTATTCATATACCTTATTTAATATTCAATTAAATATTTTTCCATAACAACACGATAGATTTAAGACTAAATATGACCTAAGTACAAAGGAAGTTGGACTCATTCCTGAGTATAAAGAGATCTGAAAAGAGATATATTTTGTGGTATCAGATCTTTTGCTTAGATGTTGCTCTGCTTCTGTGTTGTGTCAGTGGTGATTGGGAGGCTCCCTCTGTGAGATCTGGTTTAAAGAAAGTGCACAAGTACAATAGAGGTAACCCTGCAGGATACGCAGCGCTACCATTCTGTAGTTGCTTTGCAATGTTTTCGAGTCCATCATCAGGTAGTGTGTGAAAATATTTGTATGTACATGGGTTGGAGGACCAAGCATGCTGGTAACAGTTGAAAGAATAATGCTCAGGTCAGCTGTTTAGAGAGGAGCTGAGACGTATTAGGTTGTTATGTCTAAACTTCAGGAAATGTATCATTATTTAGGAGACAGTGACCTTTGAGGATGTAGCTGTGAACTTCACCTCAGCAGAGTGGGCTTTGCTGAATCCATCTCAAAAGGAGCTCTACAGAGAGGTGATGTGGGAAACACTGATGAATATTAATGCTACAGGTAAATGTGGTATCTTTTTCTTATTTATGGAATCATGAGCATTAATTACTGCTCAGTGACGCAGCTTAATAAAATTCAATTATGAAATTTTGAAGTATATCTCAGGCTCGGTTACATTATACCATGATTATAACTAGAATCTATGAATTTTTATATAATGATAGTGACTTTTGTGTCTACTATACAGGAAGAACATGGCGTAACCAGCAAATTGAAGAAGAGGAGAAAAATTGCCCAAGAAATCTACGGTAATTTTCACTGGCAAGAAAAAGAGAATTTATCTCCAAAACTGAGTGTGTGAGCAGAAATATTACTCTGAAGGAAACAGAAGAGATGAGACCACATTCCAATTGACTTAACCTCCCAAAACTATGCAGAGATGCATTCAGGTTGACTTTCTATTAACTGTCAATCCAGAGAAAAATATTTGAATATAGAAAATATAGTGACACTATGGGACAAAGAACACTACCTCCTATATCAGTATAAAAAATGTCTTCATGATCAACATCATGGAAATGTATGAGTTTACATTTAAGTGTTATACATATGCATATAACAAGTGAGTAAAAATTGACAGGAACTCATCTTGAAAATAACCATTAATGTCCATATGTGTACATGAGATATTAATGATCTGGAAATTTCTCACATGGAAGCAGTATTCAAAATGCAGTTGAGGGGCTGGGGATATAGCTCAGTGGAATAAGCGCTTGCCTAGCAAGCACAGGGTCCTGAGTTCGATCCCCAGTACCGCCAAAAAAAAAAAAAAAAAAAAGATTTGTTAAAATGCAGTTGAAAAAGTTTTTCTAAATGCAAATGAATTCTAGTGCTCTCATACCAAGTACTTGGTAATCACCATCCATAATATTGAGGGATTCATGTTTAATTACTCTTAGAAGTTACCCTCATACACTATTTGTGTGGAAGTAAAATAGAACCGTTATTATTAATGTACAGATGTGTCATAATTAGAAAAATACGTTTCCATTTGATCCAGGTGGAGAAGTCAATGTGTTTATAGTATTTTCACTATAGTATAAATAGGCAGGGTTCACCCTGCACTTCAGACTGGCCTTGAACTTAACCCACACCTCAGGCTGGCCTCAGACTCAGAGGCGTCCACCTGCCTCAGCCTCACAAGGGCTCAGATTAGAGTAGTATGGTATTGTGCTCAGTGATTCTCCTGTTATCTTGTGAAATGTGTTAAAATCAGCAAATTTTAACATCCATGCAGTGTACTGTTCCAAGCAGGACATGTATGGGTATTCATAATATCTAAGTTTTGTAAACAATTCCCAGTAGCTAAGCTGTGGATGGGGCCTGGATGCCCATTCCCAGATTCCTGCATAAAGAAAATGTGGGTTTGGTTCAGCATGGTGGTGCATTTTTGTAATCTCAGCACTGGGGGAAGCTGAGTCATCAGGATCACAGCTTTCAAGTTCAGCCAGAGAATGTTAATGGTCAATTAGAATCTCTTTAAACAGGAAGTAATAAATCTGAAAATGTGATTCATTGCGTAACCTGTGTTTAACTCTCATCACTGAATAATATGCTATATAAAGAGCAGTATTATTTGCCAAAAAGACAAAAGGAATTGCAAATCAGACCCATAAGGGGAAATGTCACAGGTTTTCTCTTAAATGGGTATTAGCATTATAGATAGGTGACAGGAAACAAATCCTCATGTTTTGGAGATGTGGAAGATCAGGATAAACAGAGAAGGGAGGAGAGACAGGGCGAGTATCTCAAATGATCAACATTTGATTCCTATCTACCCATCACCTAAAATGAAACTTGACAGTATGTATTGGAAAAATATACCAATGTAAAACTCAAATCAAAATGCCTTTTTTAGAATCAATGGAACATTTGCAGGTATTCTCCAGGTCAGTAAGTCCATTCATCATCAAATTTTCTTAAGAGGCATGAAACCAAACTTGTCATCTTAAGTCACAGTTTTTAACATGGAGACCTTTTTCTTGTTATTGATACCTTTCTTCTTTTTACTTTACAGATATGATGAAGACAATTTTTTGCAAATTGAAGAGAAGCTCTATAAATGCAATGAACATGGAAAAGCCTGTAGTGATTTGCTGTCCTTTCAGAAGCATGAAGTGAGAAAGACTAGAGTGAAATTCCATCAATATGAACAGTGTGAGGAGGACAGATTTCCTGTTAGTGAACCAACTCACCCTGAAGAGAAAACTTTTGTAGGTAAGAAAAGTGTGAAAGCCTTAATAACAAGCATTGCTGAAATCTATACAAGAAACCGCAGTTTGGAGAACGCATACTTGCACAAGCACTGTGAGAACAGTTTTATGCCTTCATATTATAGTCACATACATGAGAGAATAAATCCTGGAGCGAAACCTCAGCTAACTAAGATATATCTAAAAGCATTAGCTCTTAGTAATTACTTTCAAAAACATGAAAAAATTCATACTGTGGAGACAGCTTATACATGTGAGCAATATGGCAAAGAATTCAGTACACACAGTCACTATGAAAGTCATAAAAAAGTTCATACCGTGCAGACACTCTATGTATGTAAGCAACGTGGGAAAATTTTCAGTCAAAATAGTAACCTTGTACATGAAAGAATTCACAATGGGGAGAAACCTTATGTATGTGAGATATGTGGGGAAACATTTGTTTATAAGTCCACATTTTGTATACATAAAAGATTCCACACTGGGGAGAAGCCCTATGCACGTAAGCAATGTAGGAAGTCTTTCAGTTATAATCGTACTTTGCAAACACACCACAGAATTCACAGTGGAGAGAAACCCTATAAATGTAAGCAATGTGGGAAAACTTTCAGTCAAAATCCTGACCTTCTACTACATGAAAGAATTCACACTGGGGAGAAGCAGTATGTATGTGAGATATGTGGAAAAAGGTTTGCTCGTAAGTCCTCATTTTGTGTGCATAGAAGATACCACACTGGGGAGAAACTGTATGTATGTAAGCAGTGTGGGAAATCCTTTGGAAGTAATAGTAACCTTAGAGTACATGAAAGAATTCACACTGGGGAGAAACCCTGTGTATGTAAGCAATGTGGGAAATCTTTCAGGGACAATAGTAACCTCAGAGTACATGAAAGAGTTCACAGTGGGGAGAAACTCTATGTATGTAAGCAATGTGGGAAATCTTTCAGGCGAAGTAATGCACTGAGAGTACATGAAAGAATTCACACTGGGGAGAAACCCTGTGTATGTAAGCAATGTGGGAAATCTTTCAGTCGAAGTGATCACCTTCTTGTACATGAAAGAAGTCACGCTGGGGAGAAACCCTATGCATGTAAGCAATGTGGGAAATCTTACAGTCGAAATGATAAGCTTCTTATACATGAAAGAATTCACACTGGGGAGAAACCTTATGTATGTAAGCACTGTGGGAAATCTTTCATTCGAAATCCTGACCTTCTACTACATGAAAGAATTCACAGTGGGGAGAAGCAGTATGTATGTGAGATATGTGGAAAAAGGTTTGCTCATAAGTCCTCATTTCGTGTGCATAGAAGATACCACAGTGGGGAGAAACTCTATGTATGTAAGCAGTGTGGGAAATCCTTTGGAAATAATAGTAACCTTAGAGTACATGAAAGAATTCACACTGGGGAGAAACCCTGTGTATGTAAGCAATGTGGGAAATCTTTCAGAGACAATAGTACACTTAGAATACATGAAAGAGTTCACACTGGGGAAAAACCCTACATATGTAAGCAATGTGGGAAATCTTTCAGTCGAAATGATCACCTTCTTATACATGAAAGAATTCACACTGGGGAGAAACCCTATGTATGTAAGCAATGTGGAAAAATTTTCCGTCAGAATAGTAACCTTAGAGTACATGAAAGAAATCATAGTGGGGAGAAAGCCTATGTGTGTAAGTAATGTGGGAAATGTTTCAGTGAAAATGGTATCTTGCAAAGACATCACAGAATTCACACTGGGGAGAAAACCTATATATGTAAGCAATGTGGAAAGGCAGCGAGCAGACACAGTGTCAAACTCATGAAAGAATTCACAGTAGAAAGATGCCCTGTGTATGTTAACAATGTGGGAAATCTTTCAACTGAAATGGTCACTTTCTTGTACATGAAAGAATTCACAGTGGGAAGATAGCTTAGGTATGAATGCAATGTGGGAAGTATTGCAGTCATAATTGTACCTTGCAAAGACATCACAGAATTCACATGGGTTAAACCTTATATGTAAGCAATATGGGGATGCATTCAGCAGACAAATCACTGTACAACTCATGGAAGAAATTACTGGGGGAGATGTATCTGTGTGAGAAATGTCAAAATTGATTTGCTGATAATGCCAATTTTTGTTGACATAGAAGATCCCACACCGGGGAGAAACACTGTGTGTGTAAGAAACGTGGGAAATCTCTCTGCCACAAGAGAAACTGTCGATAATATGATAAACTCA
Organism: Dinomys branickii; assembly: GCA_004027595.1. Lineage (NCBI taxonomy): Eukaryota > Metazoa > Chordata > Mammalia > Rodentia > Dinomyidae > Dinomys > Dinomys branickii. The sequence goes on from PVLD010024659.1 coordinate 8,130, forward strand.
CAATGGGAAGCAACACTGCATTTGAACAATGGAGGAAAGCAGTGTACCAAAATGCTATCCCATACAGGGAAATGACAAGACAAGAGAGAAAACCCCATGTATGTAGGCATGGAAAAAATTTGTGGTAGGTTTTTCATTTCATAAATATAAAATTCCCCTCATACTGGGTAGTAATTATGCATATTAGAAATGTGAGGGGAAACTGCTGTTAGAGATGCTAATCTTAAGAGTAAAGTTGCATTGTGGCCCAAGCCTATGTGTGCAGTGTGGGAAAGCATTCAGTATACATGGGTATTGATAAATGTATGAAAGAAATCACAGTGAAGTGAAATTCTACATGTATAAGACTATTGGGAAAGTACCTGAAAATTTTTCATGTTGATAACACCTGCAGAAATAACAGAAAACAATGACTGCAATGTAATTTTATGAAAATGTACTCAATGATGGAAATATACTGAAGTGTACTCATTTTGTGTTTTTATAAATCATACAAAAATATCTGATTTATGTGTCTATAGTCTTACTGGTAAAAATCACACCTTTTAAAGAAAATTCAAACACTTTAAATCCACTAACGCCCAGTATTCATGGATGGGACCAGTTTTTCTCATTACCAGTGTCTCACACCTAGGTCTGTGGTCATGTGTCAGTCTCTCTAGAAGGATTCACAGAGACACATTCAAAAGTGCTTTCCCAGGTTTCACGGAGTGTCTTTGTAGGCATTCTTATGCTAAAATAAAATCATAATAGCAAATGGAATTTCAGGGTTATAACTTAACTAGTATACATTTGTAGTATATAGTATAAAGTTTCGTCTTTGGAAGCCATTTGATTTGTAGAGTAGATCTGAGTTCTTGCTTTTCTCATTTGCTTTGTGTTTTATTTATTTATTTATTTTTTCCGGGACCGGGGATCGAACTCAGGGCCCTAGTGCTCAGCGGCAAGCACTTAGCCCAATGAGCTGTATTTTCCAGCCCTGCTTTGTGTTTTACATTTACATCTTGCTCATCTTCATTTTGAAAGATGTCTTTTCCTGTTGCGTATTACATACCATATACTTTTATACAAGCAAAAGTTAAATTCATAACCCTAACATTAAGTCAGTTGTCTATAAATAGCAGCATTCTGAATATGCAAGTGTATTGGAACTTCCCACAGGTTCCTAGGGTTCTACAGAAAATGCATGGAATATGTTTAGCAGAAATAGAACAGTGAGTGATAGGAATGATAGCACACTGCAGAAATGTTGAGCCACCAGTGTACCGTGAAGCATGTGATAATCACAAGGGTAAGAATTAAATGCATAGGAACTGAAACGGGGTTTACCTAGCAAAAACTTCATACAGGCATGCAGGGATTGTAGGGCACAATCTTTGACTATGTCCAGTCTTTGGGGTGTGGCACCAGCTAAACAATCAATCTTCATGGTCATGTACAAACAGTGACATTGCAGAAGTCTTATGATATTAAATTAAAAATTCAGAAGTGAAAGATGATGACATTTACGTTTTATGCAGCATAAAATCTGATGCCACTTTGATCCACTATTTATCTCAGTTTATTTCAATGGAAAGCTGTTGTGTGATGTCACAACATGAGAAGGTCAACTGCATTGTAGGCTCAGATAAGAAAAAAACAGCACATTCACATGATGGTGATTGTACCATGGTTATTACAGCAATTTCATTTTAGTATCCCTGCCAATATTCTCACATAGTTTATGAAATCATTGCCTAAGTAAAAATGTATATAAAATGACATGTATTTGTGTGTATATTTTATGTAATATATCATTCTCCAGTATTGGAGATGATGGGTTTTCTGCCTTAATAAAAATTATGCTAAGTATTCATGGTTGCCAGCCAATGTGGCACAGCCCACCAGATGACATGTGGCACACTCTGCTGTCCTCCCTGATCATACAACTTCCTACTTCCTTTTTTACAACATCCTGTTTCCTTCTTTCCTTCCCTTTGTCCAATCACTGCTGACCAAGTTGAACAGATTATCCCTTAAACCCCACCCCTGGTTCATCCCTATATAGCCTTTATTCCCCTAGCCAGGCCCTCAAAAGCTTGACATAGCTTTCTGATGTGGTCTCTGTGCCCACAAAAAGTACTTTTTTACTATGTTTTATTTTCATTTGTGCCAAAATCCTATCAGGAAATGCATGTGGAATTTTCCACCGTTCACATAAGGAATCTCTGCTTCTAATGCAGAGGTACACAACTCCTGTATCAGGCTATTCACACCAGAAAATATAGAATGGCAGAAGTTCTCTGAGAAGAGACACATGATTGAGCAACTAGGAAAAACACAAACAGCATCTCCATTACCCAAAAAAGGCTACTCTTTCACCCCATGTTTAAATCTAACAGATTCTTAAAAACTTCCATGTTTGTCACAGAACAATACTTTCATACCACAGTGGCTGTGTTTCAGGATGAAGAGTATTAAACCTGAAGCAGGAATACTTTTTTCCAAGGAAAATGCATTTGTAGTCATGCTTGTAGGGGCTGGGGATATAGGTCAGTGGCATAAGCGCCTGCCTGTAGTCACACTTGAGATTTAGTATAGAAAGAATGAATGGGTCAGATAATGGAGGTGAGGAAGGTAGATAATTTGAAAGGGTAAATAGAATGGTGCCCTGTGGTACATGGCACTCGAAGATAAGCTTCACCTGGATTTGGAGAGAACTGAAGGAATTGAGGAGTTCACTTTTCATTGCCTGCTTTGCAAACAATTTGAATACATGTAAGAAATTATAGACTTGTTTTCTCAAAGGTGTATTTGTCAGTTTTAAATCCACATAAAATACCTTAGCAATTTCCTTTCCACTTTATCAGTTAATGTAGAAATCAAACAACACTTTCAAAGATTTGGGTTTAACCTTTTCATCTTAGTTAACTCATCAGTGTTGTGATGCAGAACAATCACAACTCTATGCTGAGCACAACCTGGAGCAGGGACGGAAAGAAATGAGCTTCCTATTGGTGCTTCCTTGGCATCAACAAAGCCTGCCCTGTAGGTGGAACCTAGCTGAGGAGAACAACAGAATTTACAGTGAAAATCTTAAAGTTGGTGGGAAAGCTACAGACTCCTATAAAAGCCAGTGTGTATGGATTTTGTGTGCGGACTTCCCTAGGAAAGAATTAAAAATCCAAGAAGCATGTATCATAAACATAAAATCATAGTAAAATGTATATGATTTTTGCACATATTATGGAAATACCCATCCAAGGTGTAGTAGAGAACAGAAGTCTACATCATCTGGATTTCCCAAAACAGTGCTCATTGCAAATACTAGGCATTTAGTTGTTGGTTATGAAATATGATACCATGAATATAGAGTGACTTTTCCAGGTAACGGAAATACATAATTTACATCCACTTGCAAGATGTAAAAATGAAGAAAGCGGACTGCAACATATTGATTTACCAGAAGAAACGTCACACATCCGACCTCTAAGTGCAGACTGCGTTCCATCCAATCTCAGAATACTCTTTATGGATTCAAAGTTAATGCTCCCACCCCCACTCCAGGGGAGATGTTTAAACCCTTTTTCTCTAACTTCCTGTATCACTACCTTCTCTCACTCTCAGCAGATAATCCAGTTGGCCCAGAGTCACAAAACAATCTATGCTTGGGCCAGCACCAGGCATTTTAATAATGCCACACCAAGACTACCCACAAGACTATACACTAGGAGGAGAATCATTTCCTCCCAGACAAGGGGAGAATAGATGCTAGGGGCCCAAGAATACAAACCCACTGACAGCAATATATTTCACAACAGGACGCTGCTGATTTCTTCACTGTGTTCGTCTACCCTCTTTATGCTGCTGATCACTCTGCTAAAACCACTGTTTCCCTTACTTGACTTTTTTTTTTTTTCGGTACTGGGGATCGAACTCAGGACCCTGCGCTTGCTAGGCAAGCGCTTATTCCACTGAGCTATATCCCCAGCCCACTTACTTGACTTTCTGAAGCACGATTTCCAAGAATCAATTCAGTGACCACCTCTTTAGAAAGTTCTCTACAAGTTTCATTTTTCCTCTTCTAGATTGGCTGCCCTTCCCATGAGTTCCCAAACTGTCCATACAGTTCTGTGTTCATATCTGTCCATTTGTCTCCTCACAGACTGGGCAGAGCACTGTGTCACTTGCCACACATTGTTGAAATTTAACATTGCACAAGTGTACTATAAAACCAATTCAATTATTTGTTAAAAGGCCCAAGAATGGGCACAGTTCTCCCTTGAGTAGTGAGACTAATACCAAATCAACATCTTCAATCCTCTTCCCAGGTACAATAAATGTTTTCCCAAATTACCATGCTGGTGTTCTGATGTGACCATCTTTGAATTGGCATATGATATTGGACCTGTGTCCTGAGCTACAAGGCAGTGATTTATCTCCACAATATTTGTTGCTTATTCTTACCTTTAGACATCATCACCTTCTCTAACAAGTCTCCTTTCAGTGGAATATTTGGAGCCTGCTGAAAACCAGGAGCCGCGAAGAGCTGGTCTGAGAGCAACAGGCAGGGCAGGAAGAGAACAGTGGGAATCCGGTGGCAGCCAGCCATAGACACGTGGCACTGGCCCTGTGGCTGCAGGACACCCCTTACTCCGCCTTCTCCTTACCAGGCAGTCCTCATCCTGTGACCATGAGGTGTCAGCCTCCACGCGAACCTCACAGCTCGGTCCTTCCGTGGTCCTCGTGAGGTCCCTCAGTGGCCCGCGCCCATTTGAAAGCCAGGGAGGATCTCCCGCGCCTCATGGGTGCCTTGGGCACCCATTGGTCGGCATGTGTCACGTGTGTGAGGAGGCGTTGCGATTGGCTGGCGGGCACGACTGGTGTGTCGAGGGCGGTGCGGCTGTGACCTGCGGTGTGTGGGGTGTAGGCACGCACTAGAGATTGTTATGGTACCCTCAGCGGGTGCCCCACAGTGCTGCGGGTGCAGGTGGACCGTTGGACCTGGGCGGACCTCCAGATTAATCTCTCCTTCGCTTAGGTAGAGTGGGATGCGTTATGCCAAAACCTGGGGGTGCAGGGTCGCACGTTCGGCTCCCTGTAGGACTGGGCTGCTAGAACCCTACACGCGAGGCTGAAGCTCCCTCGCCCCTGCTCAGGGCGAGCCAGTCCGGTTTCTCAGAGAAGTTGAAGACCTAGGTTTCTAGTGAGTGGTTCTAATTTTAAACCTTGGCTGTTTATTAGAGAGGTACCACTGAGGAGCCAGTTTTTCAAAAACAATTTAAAAGTTGGTTGATTTGCCTTTTCTTCATGATTAGTGATGGTTGAATACCTTTCCGTGTCCCTCTTTGCCAGTTTTATACCTGATTTAGAAAAATACATATTTAGATCCTTTGCCCATTTCATAATCGGGTTATTTAGTTTCTTTGCTACTGAGCTATCCTGGAGTATTTTTAATATTAACCACTTAATAGTTCCTAAGTATTTTCTCCCATTTTATTGGATGCCTTTTCATTTTGTTCTGCTGATGCTTTTTAGTTTGACAGAGGCCTACGTGTTTATTTTTGCTTTTGTGGTGTGTACTTTAGGCGTCATGTCCAAAAATTCATCACCAAGACCAATGTCGGGAAGCTTTGTCTGTCTATTGTCTGTTAGGAGTCAAAGTTTCCAGTCTTAAGGCTTGAGTCTTTAATCCACTTTGAGTTGCTTTTTGTAAGTGATGTAACACAGCTGTCTAGTTTTTCCTTTTTTTGCATGTGTCTGTGGTTTTCCCAACACCTTTTGTTAAGATCTGAAATGACCTTCAGTGTATTTGCAAGGTGATTGGCTCTCGGGGATGGTGTACTCATTAGGGGATCCGTCTACTGTCCAGTTATGTGACTGAAGGTGCTGAGGAGGCGGCCCTGGCTGGCAGTGTGTCCCTAGGGCGCCTGCTCAGAGTATAGCTCCTCCCAGGCTCCTCCCGTGACACTGCTTCCAGCCTGCCATGGGAGGGGCAGTTTTTCCTAGGTGGTGCCCCTGTGCCATCGTCCTGCTGCTTCAGACCAAGCCAAATGTGGGCTGAATCCTACCCCAAAACTGTGAACCTCATCGTTCGAGTTTGGGGCATTTTGTCCTGGAGAAGATTTGTGTGTGGGTTTATTCGGAATGCTTTTTGTCATGGTTTGAAACCTAACATTTGTCCTCTTGAGTGATACTTAGGATTTCAACCAGTAATTTTTTCAGTAGCGGTTTCTAACAGGAGGCCAAAATCTAACCTGATCTGCTGCTACAAAACACTTGCTCTCTTGGATCTTTCCGTGTGGGGGTGAATAGGAACTCCCTGCCTGGATGCTATAACATTTGTGTAGCATGGATAGTTAACCAGTATTGGTGGACACATAAGACCCATGAAAGAGGGAAAAAAAGTCATACTTCTCCTTGTAATCTTTAAGGGTCATTTTTATTGTAGTTCCAGCAGTACCATTTGTTCTGCAGGCACCCATGGATCTTGTAATTTGTGGGACTCTACCCTTCAAGAGGAAAATTGCCTTCCCGTATACTCATGAACTCAGGGTGTCCTTCCATCAGAAAGTTTTGAATACTTCCTGTCTGCCCCAAATTACTATAATGGTTCAGATGCATCTACTGCAGGATTCCATGGCTAATTCCTTTGTGCTGGAAGGTCACACAGACTTAGCTGCTCCTGGAAGCCATTTAGATTCCTGCCTTTGCAAAGTCAGCCTGGATAGTTATTTTTATACCTTGTATATACTGGTTCTGCCTAAGTGGAAAGGGTCCTGGAGATTTTATCCTTTCTCCACTTTCCTGAGTCGTCTGTTTTAGGAATTAAATTATTTCTTTATTTCTTTATTTTTTTATTTTAAACACAAAAGAATGGAGACATATGAAGCAGAATAAGCCATAAACAATACCGAAAATACAAAATTATACAGCATATAGTAGGGAATTAGCACTGGATGTTGTATTACATAATGTTATCTTCACATTAGTTATCACATAAACATTAAAGGAAATACCAAATTATAGAGAACATAGTAGGGAATTAGCACTGGATGCTGCATAATATAAAGTTATCGTCACTTCCGTTAATACAAAAACGATTGAGGAAATACAGAATTACAGAGAACATAGAAGGGAATTAGCTCTGGATGCTGTCCTACATAATGTTACCTTCACCTTTCTTACTCAGTTACACAGATGATGGCCCATTTGATCACTCAATTTTCTCCTCCCTCATCTCCGTTGTCCTACCACTCAATCAGTTATCTTCCCTGTGATAATAACTGTACTCCTGGGTTTATCTATACCCCTGGACTCTCGCCTTGGGAAGAGATAGAGCTGCCTCAGACTATACTATATTCCTTTGTCTGAGTGGCATTCCTGCAGGAGGTTCTCTCTCTGCTGCCTACCCAGTCGCCATCTTGAAGTCCTCTCATAAAATTTATTTAGTTATTTGTTTCTTTCTAATGACCATTACATTTCTAAAGTTCTGAAATGGCCAACAGACCATAGAAAGATACCACTTTAGGCTCCTGCTTGAAACCAACAGCTTCAGAAAACTGCTGGCCTTGATTCAGGGCCATTAAATTTTTTCTTTAATTCTCCAGTTTCTTGAGTCTTCTGAGAATTATAGTACCTGTTTCAACCCAATTTTGTGCTTTTATTTCTTCCTATCCCTTCCAAGAAATTTGCGGTATAGTATAATCATTTCTTTACAATAGCTTTTTTCTTCTAAACATAATATGTATTGCCTCTCAAATTTAGAAAATGTCATTAATCAGAATAAAACTATGGTCCATCCTGTTTATATTTTGATGTATATTCTTCCAGTCTTTTGTCTGGACTTGATCTATAAAGCTGATAGCACTCTCTGTATCTGCTAATTTGTATATTTGCAATCTAATAATATAAGGTAACTAAGTATGCTTTTTATTCGCATGATTCTAATTTTTTAAATAGATATTTTATTGCTAGAATTGAGACCTGAAGAATCCTGTTAATAAGTTACTGTACAGGATAAATTCAGAAGCCTAAACTACTGAACCAGAAACAAAATTCCCTTCTTGTTCTTTTTCTGCCTTCCTTCCTATCCCCTGAAGTCCTAGTGTCCTGTTCCCACTCTCCCAGCCCCAACCTAGGACATTTCTGTGTGAGAAGTCTCAGGGAGAAGGTTTATATATTCAGGTGACATTGACATTGTAGTTCTCTTCTCACACCTTTTCAGCTGGCCTTTCAGAATGTTTACTGTTTAAGTTCAGATTTATGGATGGAAAGATGCAAATATGGAAGTTGTATATAATTCCTACATGGAGAATGAATCAGATCTAAAAAGATCTAAGATAGATCTAAAAAGTGTTTACCATGCTTCAGTCAGGCTTTCTCTGTCAGAAAATTTTAGCACACAATACACCCATCTCCGCACATACCCCAGCACACACTCGGTATGGAAATCTTTCATTTCAGTGTCTTCTCATCTGTACCGAATCCTAATGTATACAGAATTCCTCAGGTATAATTACAATATCAATGTGCCCCATGAGTGCTTTGGGACACTCGTAGTAGTACAGATGCTGAGTGTGTGTATAAAGCTGTTCACCATGCAGGCTCTATTCCTGTGTACAGCTGGACTGTGCCAAATCAGTGAATCATGTGCCAGATCCTGAAATATTTTTCTGAAGTATCATGTGCTAGTCTAATTATTACTTCTGTATGTGTGTGTATGTGTGTGTGTGTTTGTGTGTTAAGTGGGGTTGGAGAGATTGGGAGGTGTTTGTGTAATGAAAGATGGAGGAAAATCCAAATTAAAGTAACCTTTGGGCATCTGACTTCAGATAAACCTGGCTTGTGCTACAATCTAATATCCGTCAAAGGGCACCTGCTGTGTTAAAACTGTTGTGTATCACATCATGGTGGCCTTTCCTTAACAGTAGCATTGACCTTGTGACCACAAACAAGATCTAGAAGAAGAGATGTGTCTTTGTTTTTGACTCCATTCTAAATGCTGCTGCTGCAGACTGGGTAAGTGCACTGCCTCATGGGCCAAAGGCTGAGCTGAGGCTGCAGGCGTGCAAGGATTGGCCTCGGATGTGACTGCTCCTGATGGATTATTTTTTTATGATGTTGGGATTTGTAGTGCTGCTGCCAAATGTGGGGACTGAAATTGGACCAGAGGCTGTTCCAGAGCCAAATGCAGACTGACTAGATTATTGTCCAAACACAGAGGGCTGGCTCCTGTTGGACATGGTGCCCAAAGTAGGTGATGCAGGCAGAGAACCACCAGAAAATAATGCTGTGGAGGACGATAGAGATCAAAAGCTCAGGGCATTAGGCTGTCTGGCCCCTTGATTTTTCCTAAAGGTCTGGCTAGCACTAAATGCTGGCCTGCACTTGCTCGCTTTACCATATGCAAGACCCCAGCTTCCATCACCAGTACCAGAAAAAGTCAAAACCAAAAACAAGCACCAAAAAAGATTTAAAAAAAACAAAGCTATACTTGCTCCTATGCTCTGTTGCTACAGAGGAACTCTCCCAGCCTTTCCCACACAAGCGCAAAGTGCTGCTTGTCTTCAGAGCAATTTTGTTGTTGTTTTATAAGCCCTGGAGCTTGGACTTCTCCAGGTGCAGAAGTATTCACCATGCACCACTGTCAACCAGATGCTTCTGTGACTCGCAGTTTCCTGGTGTCTTCTTTTTTTTTACTAAGTTTTTTTGTATCCATGGCTGGTTAAATACATAAAACTGTGTCATTGGTGCTTTACAAAAGTCATTCTTTTGGCTGAAATCCAGATGTCTTAAAGTATTTTGTTTATTTTTGCAAATGCTTCAAAATAGTATCTGAAAATAGGGTAGTTTCTATTGCATATATAACTGACATATTATATAAACGAATTGTAACCAAATGCAGTGAAATTTGAATGTATGTGGAAGTTTCCAGTGACTTTAAGGGAAATAATGGAAATCATACCGTACCACACTACATGACGTGTCTGTGGTGAGAAAAACCAGGAGCAGAGAAGGACTAAGGATGGCCACGAGAAATGCACAGCTGTCGAGGAGTTGAGGATTAAAGCTTGATGAAGAGGAAGAAGATGATTTTATAAAAATACTTTCCAGTAATTTGTACTATGGATTGACTAAGAAAATAAGATTCTAATAGTGAAAACTACATAACCACCCTGACTATTGTTTACCAATATTACTAGCATGAATAGTACACACAAAATGGTGACTCGGAAGCTGCTTCTTATTTTGCTGCTGCAACAAAATTATTTTGTTAAAAAAACATTTCAGCTACATGGGCACATATTAATAAACTGGAAAATAACTCCTTTTGGTTGACTATTCATTCTTGACCTCAGCCATGTGTTTCGATCTAATTCATAATTTGACAAAATTATTATGGGTGCTATGGTAAGTGGCTGGCTTAATTAACTTAAATAGAATGTAGGGAAATTGAGTGAAACCTGTTTTCTAAATTGGTCCAATTCAAATTAGCTCTATGTTGTAACCCAAAACAATATGAAGCTCATATAAAATATGCACCCTTCTGTTTTGGCACCATTAATTGTTTAGGCTGAAGTAGTTTTCAACCAAAAAAAAAAAAAACTGTTGTTCAAAGATAAAATAATATGAAATATTGACAGAGTAAATTGATTTTGGGGGGGGGTCTTTTTGAGACAGGGTCTCACTATGCAGTTCAGGCTGGCCTGAACTCACTTTGTAGCCCAGCTGGTCTCGAACTCGCAACGATCCTCCTGCCTCAGCCTCTCGAGTGCTGGGATTTTTTTTTTTTTTCTGGTACCGGGGATCGAACTCACGACCTTGCGCTTGCCAGGCAAGCGCTTATGCCACTGAGCTATACCCCCAGCCCCATGTGCTGGGATTATAGATGTGCACCACCATGCCCCGCTAAATTGAAATTGTAAATGATAATACTTGCTATGTATTTTTTCTGGCAAAGACAAGTTACTTGAGTAACTGAAAACAGAAAAACTACCGAAACATTTCAGGTGAATTTTAGCTTTTGAAAGTCTGTGGAGGACTTCTGGAAAATGCTTCACTGCTGTTTGATTAAAAATGGAATGTATCCATTAACTAACTCCTTGAAGATAATAAATGGATTAACTTAAGAACTTATTGTAAATTAACTGCAAATATTAAGCTGCAGAAAAGCTGGAGCAGGAAACTACTCAAGTTTGTATATTGAACGTGTTGGGAGGGTCTATCAGTCTTTCCAGCCAGTGGTGTTTTCCAGCATAATTAGACTCAATGGTGCTATAAAATTCCTCATACTTCCATATTCATTTATACTAACATGTAAATCTTCTCCTTCTGCTGTCTTGCATTTCCCTCAAGCATGTAATCAGATCCAAACCTAAAGGTCATTGTGATGTTTTACTGGTCAAGAATTTCTGTTCCTCTGGCCTTCTGAAAAGTTGATTAATCTGCCTGGATGCTGCCCCCACACCACTGTCACCTGCTGTAACAGGTTTGCTTTTATTTTTTTATTTTTTGGCACTAGGAATGGAACCAAGGACATTGCACTTGCCAGGCAGGCTGCACTTGCCAGGCAGGCGCTGTGCACTGAGCTGTATCCCCGACCCTATGGTTTTATTTTTGAACTTTGGTCTCATCTTTTCAGCCTTTTGCGTTGTTGCCCAGGTCTTCCTTCTAAAACATAAATCTTGGGTTGGGCGTGATAGCACACGCCTATAATCCCAGCACTGAGGAGGCTGAGATAGGAGGATCTTTGCAAATTCAAGACCAGCCTGGGCTACAAAGTGAGCTCAGGGCCAGCCTGAACTGTATAGTGAGACCCTGTTTCAAAAAAATCAATCAATCACAAGTTTCCTTTGGCAACGTCACGTGGCTGGCTTGATGCCAACCTGCAGGCTCACCTTTGCCATTTCTTAGTCTTGCAGTGCACGAAACTGCTAATTGCCCTCAGGTCTGCCCCAGCCCTGACATCGAGGTCGGGGCAGCATACCCTCCCCTGCACTTTTCACACCTCCACCCTGTCCATGTCCACGTTCCTGATGTTAGGCTGATCGTGCGGCTTTGGAGATCCCTCACACCCGGTGAGGCAGTGACACTGCGTTTCTTTGTTTTTATTCCCCCATACTTTAAACACAGATTTGTGGTTGTTCTTGATTCTGCCTTTTATTTCTGTGCCCTGTGCCATGAGGGTGTGTTGGAGAGGTTGTGTATACGTAAAAAAATTATTTAAAATTTAAAAAAAAAAAATGCTGACCTGGCAGATGGCTCTGACCACCCAGTGCCACTTGCAAGGGAGGATCCCGCAGAGCTAAAAGTGGATGTGCCTCCCCAGCTGAAAGCTGAGGTTGCTGTAGCATCACTGCTGGGTCCTGATTCAAAGGTAGATGGGGGGACAGCTGTAGCTGTGCTGGATGTGGCTGCTCATTTGCTATACTGAGAAAAAAGTGAAGACTGAGAAATACAGGATTGAGCAGGGTAGTGCAGGGGAGAGCTGCTCCCAGGCTTGCCGGCCTGTTCAAACACAAAGGCACCACAAGGAGAGTGGAGGAGGAGGTGGCACCACTAAGTATGCCCCCGCCAGCTGAAGTGGCCGGTGTGCTTGAACCGGAAGAGCTGTTGTTGTTCAGGAAACTGCAAACAGACTTTGCGGCACCTCCATCAGCAGTAATACCCATTTGTGCTCTAGAAGCAAAAGTGCATGTTATAGTCAGGGTTTGCAAGGGAAACAGTTTAATGCAGGACACATACTTTATAGAATTATTTTATAATAGTCACCCAAAGAGTCAAATGCAACAGAGTTCAGGAGCCCTGTGCACACACTAGAGACCCAAAGAATCTGGCTTTCGGCCTGGATCCCATGACGGTGTCCTCCAGAAGTCCAGCTGGAGGCCTAGAGGCCACGACAATGTCTCATGTGAGTCTGTATCAAGGACCTACACTGGGAAGGCCCCAAGGTCAGTAGTGGAAGCCGGAAAGTCTGCGCCAGTGGGCTGAAGGATCAGCGCAAGCTGGCCGAGGGGTCTGCACGGGAGGCAGGAAGAGACAGATAGTCAAAGTAAGGCCCAGCTCTCCCCGGAAAGAGCTGCAGCCATCCTCAGCAACAGTGAGGACCCGAGCTCCTCTGACGGGAGAACAGCAGAGTTCCTATCTGGAAAGCCAGCATGACCAGCTCCCCCAAGAGAACCAACAGCGCCACTTCCTCCTCTCTAGTTTTCTTCTTCACGTTGTCGGCAACAATCCTCAGGTGGGCCCTCCACACCCAGCACCATGCTGATTCAGCAGAGCTGGCTTTTGTCAGTGGACCACAATTTTCAGTCCACCACAGTGCACTTTGCTGGCTGTTCTTCTTTCTCCCCACGGCCCAAAAGGAAGTCTCGAGTTAAAAGTGTTATCATTCTTACTATATTTTTAAACTTCTTCACAGTTAAAATGAAACTCCAAATTTAAAATCTCCAATTGCTTTAGAAATTTTACAAGTTTTTACTCATAGGCTATATAGACCCAGAGTCAGATGATATACTTTCTTTGAATCTTCTCTAATCTCCCACTTTAAAATTTCCAGTTTTTTAATGGTCTGAGAAGGCCCGGAAGAGAATGAAGGGCTACCAGATTTGAAGAATGAGGCCACTGGATTCAAAGATGAGGAAGATGTGCCAAAGCCTTGAAAGTAAGATTTTATACCTGGCCTGGCACCTTCTCATTCTACACATTTGGTAGAGTCTGCTTTATTCTGCCCTAAGCCACAGTCCCGTTTCCCCTCAGGCCTCTTGAGCTTGTCCAATCCTAGACAGACTCCAAGAGATAGAGAGCAGGTAGGTACAGCACTGCTGCTAAAAGCAGGGACTGCACTTGCTGGTTTCTGAGCTGTACAGAACACATGTTTGTCTTCTTCTGCATTATTAGAAACATAGCATAACGGACCCTGCCTTGATGACACAGGCTTTTTAAATTTATCTCCCCAGTCTTAAGGTCCCAGAGGTGACGGTGCTTCAGGAAGATGAAGTACTCATAGTGAAGGCCCTTTCTGAAACCACTGTCCCCCTGAGCACTTGCTTTGCACAAATTCCAGTTTTTGGTGTTGTACAAGCCACCCATCTCTTCACCTCAGATTTATTTTGAATTGAACAGGTGTCACAATCCCAATTTCCTACTGCTGTTTAAAGCCTGTCCCTGATGAAGGCAGACTTGCTTTGACACTTTTGCTTGGTGTACCAATTCTGGTCTGTTTGCCCCTTTTTCCTGGTGATGGTTGAAACAGACATGTATCACTTCCAGAATGATCCAGCTTTTACACATTCCTCACACCTAATTCCACTAGCAGCAAAGGTACTGCTCGCTGGTTTGGTGTAAACTACTGGCCCTGTTGTGATAGGATGAGCAGCAAGAGAATCTCTCCTTTTGCATGTGAGAGCTACAGGGCTTTTCCAAACACCTAGAACACCTCCGTCTTTTAGGAGTTTTGCAGATCTTGAAAGACTGTCCGAGTCTTCACTTTGCCTCTTACAATTCGTTCTGTTTCCTGCAGTGATGTCTTGCACCGAACTCCTTAGAACTGGCTGTACAGCCTTGCTGGAGGCAGAAAGTTCTGTCTTGGGAACAGACACACAAAGTATAAATGGAGTAAATGATGGAGTAGTAGCACTGCTTCCGTAGATATTCTAATTGGAGATACAAATGTAAACATGGGACTGCCAGTGCTGCTGGGAGAGGGCCTTTGTGCCTTGTTTGCTAATGACTGAGAAGGACTCATGGATGATGGAGAGTTGTTATCTCAGCAGAACAAAGGTTGATGGTAGGCACTGAAGAGCTGCTGATTGGCACAGAGATCTTTGGTACGACCAGTACTTCTGTTTCCTCCTCCTCTAGTTGTTTAGAAGCAACCGCTTATCTCATCTTCCCCCTCCTCCAGAAGATGACCCCTCGGCCCCATCCACACTGAAATTTGAGTACGGAGAGCCACTTTCTGATGGTGTGTTTTGTCGGGGTAACATATATTTTTCATTTCCAGTACTGTCCTTTTATCTGTTCTGTGACCAGTCTCCTTTAATTCACTACATGGGGTCAGAGGCAGTTTAAAAGAAACAGGTTTTTTTTGTTCCTGTGGACACTGCCTCTGGGGGTGTGGGCTTCTGAACAGAGAGAGATGGAGAGGTCCCCTTTGCTCTTGGGGCCTGTGTATCTGTGATACCTATCCCACTCCTAACAAGAGAATTCAGAGAAGAAAACACAGGTGGATTTCTTTCCGCATTTCTGAAAGATCTTGAATTCTCTTGACAGCTCAGTATTCTGCGAGCTGTTGAGCTGGTTACATCATAAGATCACACATGGAACGCTTTGGCCTTCATCTTTCTGACTGGCACCTGATGAGGTGCATTTCGAGGCTGAGACAGCCTTAGAGCAGTTGCCGGACCACCACATGTTTTCCCATGATAGAAAAGAGCATCTCTGAGCTGACCTGTTTTAGGATTTGAGGAACTGGCAAGTGAGGGAGACAGGATTCCAAACCCACTCAAGGAGCATACAGTTTCTCACCTGGTGGGGCTCTGTTGTGAGACAGAATGAGTATGTTCGGCCTCTGGAGTCCCCAGAGGTGGCCATGGAGTGTTGTGTGAAACTGCACTCTCTTTATCAGAGGCTCTGGAAGAACGACTAGTAGTTGAGGTGTTACAGCCCTGAGAGGTAGATGCTCTCATTTCTGCACAGCTGTCAAATGGGAGAGCATTTGAAGCAGCAGTAGATGTTGAAGACACTTCTGTATTACTGACTGCTAGTCTACGGCCATACCACCCTGAACGCGCCCGATCTCGTCTGTATTACTGACTGCTGGCTCAGAAGTGCTCTGCCCATCAATGTCCTCATCTACGCACATGACAGGGTCATCTCTATTTTCTGATCCATGTGGTACCTTGTTTGTGTCTGTTTAACAGCTACAAGCATCTTGATTCTTACTGAAGTATTTCTGTAGCCAGCATGGCACAAGATTCTCAATCGATTCTGTAAGGCTGCTAAGAATGCCCTGGCACTGTGGTGGCCTCTGCTGGTGAGGCTCAATAGGTCCCTGATGCTAGAGTTGGGGGCGAATCTTTCCTCCACCCCTGTAACCTCGGCTACCACTGCCTCTGGCTTGAGAGCCTCTGTCCCCTCCTGTCCCAACATCGCAGCTGAGGCAGCCTAGGTCTCCAGAGCAACAGCCTCCTCCTCCTCTTCCTCCTCCTCCTCTTCCTCCTCCTCCAACTCCTCCTCTTCCTATGACTCCTTCTCCTCCAATTCTTCCTCTTCCTCCCTCCCCTCCTCCCTCCCCTCTTCCCTCTCCTCCACCACCACCTCCTCCTCTACCACCACCGCCACCACCATCTCCTCCACCTCCTTTGCTGATGACTCTTCCGACCCTGCTGAATCCTTTCACTCCTCTGCCTCCTCCCCTGGCTCCTTCCAGTCCTCCTCCTGTTTCTATGAATCCTCCTCCTCCAAACCCTCCTCCAACTCCTCCCAGGCCTCCAAGTCCTCCTCCTTCAGGTCTTCCTTCTCTGACTCCTTCCAGTATAAGTGCTCGTAT
This sequence comes from Dinomys branickii, assembly GCA_004027595.1. Classification (NCBI taxonomy): domain Eukaryota; kingdom Metazoa; phylum Chordata; class Mammalia; order Rodentia; family Dinomyidae; genus Dinomys; species Dinomys branickii. The sequence continues at coordinate 24,664 of PVLD010024659.1, forward strand.
GAATCCGACTCTGACTCCTCTGAGTCCTCCTCCTCCATCAACACCTCCTCCTCCTCCAAATCCTTCTTCGACTCCTCCTCCCCCACTGGCTCCTCCCACTCCCCCCCCCAAGTCCTCCTCCACCTCCACCTCCTGCTCTGACGCCTCCTCCAGCTCCCAAGGCCTTGCTGGAGCCTTGGTGGCTTCCCGCTTCCCGCCCATGGAAGGCAGAGAAGGGCGGAGAAGGGCAGGCGGTGGCCTTAGGGTACAAGCTACCCAAGGAGGAGTCAGACACAAAATACACCAAGAAGTTCAGCAGGGAACAGAAACAGTACTAACGCGTTGGCAATGAAGAATGACAGCTGGAGAGACCAAGGATCTGCCTCCAGAACCGCCTCCCGC
>PVLD010024660.1:0-25034 GCA_004027595.1 Dinomys branickii
CCTGGGTTTATCTATATCCTTGGACTCTCACCTTGGGAAGAGATATAGCTGCCTCAGACTATACTATAACATACATGGGTGTATACAAACTGCCATGGCTGGAGGTGGGAAAGCACATATGATCACAGCAGACCACCCAGCTCCACCCTGTTGTCATGCTATGGGTGGGGGCGGGTCCAGTCCATGAGATGCCCTGAGCAGGGCCCTCAGCGGAGCAGCCACCGGGCCCACTGCAGAGCAGCAGTGGAGCAGCCACGGGGCCCACAGTGGAGCAGCCGCGGGGCCCACAGCAGAGCAGCCGCGGGGCCCACTGCGGAGCAGCCGTGGGGCCCTTAGCGGAGCAGCCGCAGCGCACGTGCCCCCATTGGGGCGCCCTCTGTGACCCTTTTGGCTCTGTCCCGTTGCCTTGATGCCAGAGGCCCTTTCTTCTCCTCCCACCTCCTCTTGATCTCCAGCATTACCATTCCCCACCCCTTGCAGCTGGGCAATGGGTCTCCGAAGCTGAAGCTGCAAATGCCGAAACGAGGGCACGGGCCAAGGGTGTGCTTGGAGCGCCAACCTCCTCCCTCTCCTTCTCCCTCCGACTGCGCCATGGCAGATCTCCAATCCCCTCCTCCAGAGGAGGTTTTGCTTAGTCTTTCCGAGGGTTTTAGTTCCCATTTCAGATCCTTCTCGAGTTCAGGATATCCACCTCTTTCCTTTCTGTCCTTCACATGTTGCTATATTCCTATGTCTGAGTGGCATTCCTCTGGGAGGTTCTCTCTCTGCTGCCTACCTGATCGCCATGGGTTCATACAAGGTTCATATATGCAAGCAGTATGGAGACACTCTTGTTGCTCGTTTTAGTAGTTTGGGGTGAGTCCTGAAGCCTGTGGACTCGTCCCATTGCTTCAGGAACAGGTGGTGATTGCGCAGGCCACCAAGGCTCAAGGTGCTCACAGAGGGCGTTCAGGGTGGGAGCTGAAGCCCAGTAACTCAGTTCATGCTTCCTGCTTGATGTTGGAGTGAGAAGGGCGTGGGGCCATGTGATCCACCTCCATCTGCAGCTCTCTCTTGCTGTTGTGCTCCAGTTCCCATTTGTTCCTTGGCTGGATCCCTGGGAGTTGCTGTGGCTCTGATGTCACTTCTGATGCACCCCACCGCTCCCCACTGGCAGCCGCCCACACAGTGGAGAGGCAGGAGGCCACAGCCTTGAGGCGGGCTTAGAGCTGGGTGTGGTGAGATGTATACTAGCTGCTCTGGCTCCACCTTGCCTCCAGGTGCTGATTAGGAAGGTTGCTGCAGGGTGGGGACTCCGCTTCAGTAGCTGTTGCAACCTCTCATCCTCACACTGGATTTCACAACAGTTTCCAACCACCATTGCCTCTTTTCCTGGCTGCGCCCTCTCCTCTCCAAACCTGGACCAGCTCTTGGAACTCCGCTATCCCCTGGCCGAGTCGGGAGGCTTCCATGAGCGTGGGTCTCCGAAGCTGAAGCTACGATTGCTGGAACGAGGGCTTGGGCCAAGAGTGTGTTTGAAGCAGTGGCTTCCTCTTTCTCCGTCTCTTCTCCCTCCGACTGTGCCATGGCGGCCCTCCGATCCTTTCCTCCAGGAGAGGTTTTGCTTGGTCTTTCCTAGGGCTTCAGTTCCCATTTCAGATCCTTCTTGGGTTCAGGGTACACATCTCTCTCCTTTCTGTCTTCATATTGCTATATTCCATTGTCTGGGTGGTAATCCTCTGGGAGGTTCTCTCTCTGCTGCCTACCCGGTCGCCATCTTCCCGGAAGTCCTCTGCATGTCTTTTTGATTAGTTGCTGCTGCCAGCGTCTATTTTGCTCACAGCTCCATCCCTAGTACCCATCATGGCACACTGCACACGGTGTGCCTCAATAAATATTTAATGGAGTAAAAACGGAAGCTGATTATGTCTCTCGCCAGCCTTGCTGGAGCTGACCTCTGCTTTTAAAGCCAGGACTGAATTCGTGGGCTTTGTACTCCCTTTTTATTCCACTCCCTTTTAATTTTTTCCCAAACATACAAGAGCCACTATTTTATGTCAATAACATCATCAGGACTTGTCCTGAACTGACTTTTCTCCGCCTTAGCTCCTGTGGGCTGGAGGAGTGATTATCAGGCGCAGGACAGAAAGGGGGAGGGAACCGAGCTGCTCCTGAAAATGAATCTGCCATGATGCACGAGCCAGGAGCTTAATAGGGAGCATGATCCTCAATTTGCTGAGTGTAGCTCGAAAAGGAGCCAGGAGTTGGACTTGTGACATGCCATTTCTCAGAGGATTTCAGCTGCTGCTACTGCTAAAAGGAAGGATTGATGACTCTAATAAGCGATCTGAACACCATCTTCTTATAAAACAGAAGAGCTAGAGTTGTAAGGCTAATTGGCATTGCAGGCATGTGTGTGTGCATGCCATACACAATAATGCATATGGATTATCCACATAATACAAAAGAGTAGAATGAGGATAAAGCAAAAGCCAGGAGGACAAAGGCAACAGGCCGTCTAATCCACTTAATGGGTCAAGGAGCTCAGTGCTGAGCCACAAATGCATCATTTGATAATGGTAATGAAAAAGACAGCAATCTATATCTACAAATAGCATTAAGGTAGATTTGGTTTAGAGACCAAACTAAATTGATGTGAAATTTACAAACCTGACCGTCTCTCAGATATGCTTGGTGAGGAGGAGTGTGTCCCATTCCTTCTTTTTGGCCTTTGGAGATCACAGTGAATTAGGTCTTGTTTTCTAGGTGGATTTTCTTATTATGTGGGGCTTTTTAATGACAACTGTTTGCCACCTAAACTTATTTCTGCCAATGCCAATTTTATAGATGGGTGAAGTCTAGTTGGTGACCCTTTGATACATTTCATTTCCCTGGCCAATCTCTGTGGCTCTCCTTTTTGCGCATGCACACACACACACACAAGTTACAGGTGGTTTGAACTGGAATTTGCAGCAGGGTGTGTGTGAATCATGATTTAGCAGCTGGTTCTAGAAAGTATCTGAAACGTTGTGATGATTTGGACAGCGAGCTGTCTGCAAATCCCATTACAATATTCCTGTGCACAATTTCACTGAGAAGTGCTTCATTTTCAACCAACATTCTCATACATCCTCCACAGGGGGGCCAGAACCTTGCATTGCAAATATACAGGGTGCATTAAGCTTTCTTATTCTTATGATGCCTCAGTCAGTATCAAGTAGCACTCACAAAGGGTAATGAAGTCTGCTTTCCACACATCAATGTTCTTACAATTATGAGCTGATTGACCTTCACTTTGTGCTGCACCTGCAAAGAAAGGGGAGCCTGTTATATCATACAGTACAAGCACAAGCGAGTCAGGTCCTTGGAAGAGGAAATGATGAGCTTGTCCCTGTTATGTGCAATGGAAAGTTCCACTGTAGACTGACTCTGAAATCAAGAAGATAATACTGCAGACCAAATCAGAAGTTTAGGAGAGACTTACGGAAGTTTGGGGTTGTTTTTTTTTTAAATCACCTGAAAATTTAAACTACTTTGTGAAAAACCTTGTAGTGAATGAAGTCATTTTTCATTGACTTATTCCACAGATCTAACTATTCCTCTTTACTCAGCTCTTAGCCTCGTCCACTTTCAAATAACTCAGAGAGCTGCGGCCTCATCTGCAGGCCCAGAGTCATGCTCTGTTTCAGACACTCATTACTGGTTGGGCCAGGAAGATAGCTCAGTGGCAAAGTGCCTGCCAGACACTCATTACTCCTGCTGCAAAGCTGCAGCAACCCAGTTCAGTGGGCATGCTGCCTCTGGTCTTTTTCTTCTGACTCACGCAAAAGAGACTGTCACAGTAAATATCTTCAAAACATTCTAAAATACACTTTCAAACACTTCACTGGCTTTGTTGTTATTTACAAGCACAAATCCCACTGTCTTTAAAAGTGAAAACTTAGGTCAAACCAAACTGGAAGGTCCACCTCCTTTTCCCCCTTTGAACCATCACCAACTGTCCATACGCTTCCCTCTCCCTATCCTGCTGAGGCAGCCTTTGGCTCTAATGCTCTCATCCTTACTTTCTTCCAAAATTTTTCATCCCCAACTCAAAAATCATCCCATCAGAGTAGCAATCTATTCCCAGCCAGAGTTCTTCTGGTCTGTGTCCATCCTTGCTCTAGTATTCTATTCAAACCTCTGTCGCTTACCGATTACCGTTCCTTCTAGGTCCACGAGGACACTGTTTGCTCTACCCGATCACGAGTACTTCAGTGTTTTCAAGCAAAGTTAGTCACTGTTATGGTGTAGGTCCAGGTCATCCCCTAAGTCCTCCTGCACTCACACGTGGGGGTCTGGGAACCGTGGGGATGATGCCGCTGACCTCCTGTAGAGCTGAAGTCTGGAGAGAAGAGACAGCTGGGTGGGGATGTGACCTGAAAAGTCTCCCTCCCCAGATCCTCCTTTCTCCCTTAGCTTCCTGGTAGCCACAACGCGAGCAGTTTTCCTCCCGCGGACCCCTCCACCACCGCGCCGTTTCTGTGTGTAACCCGCCAGCCACGGACTGAGATTTCCGGAACTGTGAGCCAAAGTAAACCTCTCCTCGTTTAAACTGAGAGTCAGATATTTTATTCCTGTGGTGACAAAGTGACCAAGACGGTCATCACCAATATAACATTTGACTTGCTTTTCAAAAGTTTCTCAGCTAACTAAGGCATGAATAAATACAAAATTCTTGTATTTTTACTCCCAATAACTACCTTCAACTGGGCTGTGTGGATTCCCTTTTTCCCCTGAACAGTATCTCCCTTAATAACATCACGGCAGATTTAATAAATTTATAATACCTCTTAGATATGAGAAAGTCTCATGACCTACTTTTGCTACTTGTAATCTTATATTTCACAAACAACAGGAGGAAAAAAGAAGGGACAGTGGAGGCACAATCTCTTCACGTGTTTTTCCATTACTAAAACAAAGTACCAGAGGCCGAATGCTCTATAAAGGAAAAAAGATTATTTAGCTCACAGTTTTAGAAGAGGAAAGTGCGAGATCAGGTGGCAGCCTCTGGTGACGCTCCCCTGGCTGCACAGTGAAATGATTGACGGCATCATGGCAGAAGCACGTGTGAGATCACGTGTGAATATAGAAAGACAGGGAGTGAAGAGAAGCCAGTCTTGCTCTTTACACAACTTGCTTTCAGTGGAACTATTCAGGGTCTCACAAGAGCTACATGAATCCATTCTTTTTTCTCTTTTTTTCTTTTAAAGAGAATAAAAAACAATAAAAATGATACAGAATTTCAAAACAAAGTGATAGGAAATGATTGCATATCGTTATCTTCAAAGTAGTTGCTTAAATCAGCAGTTATATTCATGTGAAATTGATCAAACAACATGAGCACTCACTGTTCCTTTCAATGAACTAACAGAAATTAGTAGTACAGTTATCTTAGCTGTCTCATGTGTGTAGATGATGGCTATTTTGTCCCAGCAATGGCAACATGACTAACACAACCAAAATGTATTTAAAGCCTGCTGCCATGGCCTATGCCAGTGGGTCTTTTATCCTCGTAACTCTCTAGATCTGAATTCTTTGGGAGCATGTCTCCAAGCCTGAGAGAACATGCGAGAGAATAACACTGAAACGGATAATGTAAGTTCTGCCATAGGAGTCCAGTGTCCTTAATACCCCTAGAGTCCTAATGACTCAGGAGAAGCTTTGTGATTCTGGGAGGCTGACAGCTTAGCACACTCAGTCAAAAGCAGGACACTGACCTCTGCATCCTGAAGTGACCTCCAATCTGTATAAGGAATTCTTATAGAAGCCCTCTCACCTGGCTTGAGGAATGGCAAGCAATAGCTCCTCACTCGGAACATGGCAAGACTCACATAGCAGAGACTCCCTGACCTTCCTGTCCTCCTCTCCTGAAATGAGGGCAGGGGTTGCTGGTGCACTGGCACTAGAAGTAGTACCAGAACTACCCTGGCTCCCCTAGTAAACCCTAGAGAAGGAGTGCTGGCCTCATTTATGGGAGAGCTGCTTTGAAAACTCATGTTGTAGAGAATTGTAGCCCTGCTTTCGGCTCTGGATACAACCCTGGGGCAAGGAAAAACCCATTTTGACACTGTTAAATCTCTTATATTGTAGGCATGCAGCCTTCTCTTGGCCTCATCACTGTTTTCATTATATTTTTTTAAGTCTATATTTCCCTGCAGACACTGAAAACTCTTTAAAGGAATATCTCTTCTTCTTTTTCTATAGCCACTTCTTAGTACAGTGCTGAGTATTTTGTGTGCATGCAATCAATGTCTGATACATGATTTCCAAATCCCCAACAAAGCTAAAAGTCCCAGGATCATGAGATGCCAAGCTCCTCATTTTTCAGAAGAAGAAACTCTGGTCCAGGAAGATGAGGTCATTTATCCAAGGGCACACAGCTAGTTGGGATTCCATTTCTCATACAAATTCATACACTTAATGGTGCAGCAAGAGCAGACATGAGCCAAGCATATTTGATGACTGGCCTTTGGAGAGAAGAAAGTGGGTAATGGAAAACACTGTACAAATTCCAAAAGTTAATTTTTGCAGTTGAAGCACATTTTTCATTCCCAGCCTGGTAGGGTTTGCCAGTGTGCGCCGTGACTAATGTTGGCCCAGCCTAGACTTCCTGTTTTCAGGGCAGCATGACAGATTTGTTGGTATAATTTGGCTTTAATTCATTTCAGGCCAATCCTGAAAACCAGAGGCTCTGTTGTGTCTCATTGCAACATTAACTCCATTTTTCTGCCTTCGTTCTTGCTATTAATAAGCAGAGGCCACTCAGTAGGACAATCTTAACTGCCTACAGAAGGTAACAGACAGAAGTATAAATAACTCCTCACATTTAGTCTTTTATTCTTTTCCTAGAAAATAGTGGTTTTGTTCTCTCATCTCTTGAGTGGATCCAAGACTGATAAACTCTTCCCACACAACTTTTATGTTTCTTGAAGTAGAGTTTCCAAGGCAAGAAGGCTGAGAAAGGGTGATTCCTATTGTGCCAGCTGATGAACTCAGATGACTCAGGGTTAATAAAATATTGACTCTGGCCACAGTTATGTCCACACTTGACTCCACCTATTAGAGCAGAGAGTACTGGAACCTGAGATATTATTCCTTCTGCTTTGTCTCATTTATTCATTTATCCAGAATTCCCAAAATAAGCATGAAAAATAAGACAGATAGAAAGTTGAAGTCTTCAGATGTGATCAGAATCTGCAGCCTGTGACTGGTCCGATAGGGACACTCCAGACAATATACAGTAGAGAGTGGTTTTCAGAAACATCTTTTAGAAGAAACACTTCATGAGTTCGTCTTGTCGTGGATACTTCTCTGTATTGTTCACTTTCATGTATTGTATAAGACCTCACCTAAAAATCTGCCCCCACTTAAAAGTCTTTGGTACAGAAATAGAAGCCGTATTTATTCCTTCATGAGTCTTATCTCAACCACAGACCAATGGTCATGGCCATGGAAACCTAGAATACTGCTGGGCAAGTCTGTACTATGTCTCTATATTCAATCTTGTGAAGGAAAAAGGAGTACCCAGCCCTGTAAATGGCAGAGGAGCACCCACAGAGACATGGGAAGCAGGGAGTGTGTATTCCCCCAGTATGGAACACTGGACAACATCTACCAATCTGTAAAGACCCCCGAGGCTATGGTTTGGGTTGAGAATGCACTCCCAAAGCCTCAAGCACTCCTAGGCAGGCCCTTTGGAAGGTAATTCAATCATAGGTATGTTATACTCACCAGTGGATTCGTCCAGTCATTAGGTCAGTAACTTAATATGCTGTTAGGAGGTGAGATCTTGTCAGAAGAGAGGGTTCCCTAAAGGAATGTGACCTTAGAAGGGTATGTGTCTCTCCTGCTTCCTCTCTTCTCCCTTTCTGCTTCTAACAACTATAATACGAGCAGCTTTCCTCCGCCCGGGCCCCTCCACCATGCTGCTCATGCTCTGGAGCCAACCTGCTGTGGACTAAGACATGTGGGTCAAAATAAACCTCTCCTCCTTTAAGTTGTGGGTGTTTGGCATTTTTTCCCAGAGATAAGAAATTAACTAAGCGAGGTTATATGGAATTGTTGCTGTGATTGTACGTGACTGTGTGTTGTAAGTAACTTACTTGCAGGAAGAGTTTGGAAAGGTTTGAAGATGTTGGCTAGAGAAACCCCAGAATGCTATAAGTCAAGCTTGATGGGACATTCTGATTAGAGCTTAGAAGATAGAATGCTAAAGAAATGCCCATAATAATCATCACACCCAGGAGATTTCAGTTGGGAATCAGAACTCTGCTGGCAATTGGGCTAGAAACAATGTAAATTACACTTTGGCAGAAAATTTGTCTACATTTTGCCCATGTCCTGAGACTTTGACAGAGACTGATATTAATGGTAGTGGATTAATCAATCTTGCAGAGGAAATTTCAAGATAGCCCAATATTCAGGGTGTGGTAATACTATTGGCAGCCATTATCCAGATCTTGAGAACGAAGAGAGAAAAGCCTATTTAAAAAATTTTCCATTTTGCCAGAAAGAAAGCACCTGAAAAGTTTGTTCTTTGAAGAGTGTGGTTGCTAAAATAGACTAGCACTAAAAAGAAGCCAAGAACATTACATCAGGACAATAGGAAAGTTTAGAAGGGCTGCATAGGGCATTGGTTTTCTCAGATTTGATTCACAGTGCTCAGTCACCCGGGTACTCAGAGGCCTCTGCAGCAATGATCCAAAAGGGCCTGGATACTGCTCAGATTGGCAGCAGCCTTTGGCATCATCCTTCAGTAGTGGTATTATGGTCATACAGAATGCAAGAGTTGTGAGCTCAGGGAAACTTCCATCCAGATTTCAGAAGGTCTAGGAGACCAGGCAGTAGGCCCCTGAGAAGGCAAGGCAAGAAACTCTGAGAATAAAGCCAAAAGTGCAGTGGAAACTTCAGAAAGATGGAAAAGCCAAGAACATGGAATATCTGGGGAGGAATAATGCAGGCAGTGAGTGGAACTACCCTAAGTGAGGCCGTGAGGGCTGCAACTAGGAATGCTGTAGGGGCAAGGCTGCCCTAGCCATTTGGAGTTCACATCTTGCCACAACTTGCTCTGAGTGCTGGACATGGAACTACAGGATTTAATGTTTGCCTGGATAGGTTTCATTCTTTCTTTGGTCTGATTTTTTTTCTATCCCCCATTCTTCCCTTTTGGAATGGGACTGTTTACCCTGTGCTATTGTGTCAGTAGTGCTTAACTTTCTGTTTGGTCTTTACAGTGGTTGAGCTAAAAGTTTACCTTGAGTCTCAGAACAGAGTTTGGAGTTGGACTTTTCAGCAACACTAAAACTGTTGGGACCTTCTCAACTCTTAGATTCTGAACTAGATGCATTCCACATAAAGAGATAACTTGAATCTTCTGGGTGGCAGGGGTGGACAGTTAAGTCACTTAGTGAATCTGTTGGACATAGTATTAAAATACACTTTTCCAAAGACTGTGAAATTGTGTATCTAATGATTAGGAACTTCACACAGTAACTATACTACATGTCAAATTCCTATGCCAAAGACCCTGTCTTTCCACCTCAAGAAGTCATGTGGAAAAATTATAGAAATAAACCATTCTTTTGGAATGGAAAAAGATGGGAGAGTTGCACTGCTATTGATCAATCATATTTTCTATGGCAAAATATTGAACTATTCCAGGACATTTAGAAAGTCTAAAAGTAAATTATTATTTTCACACACAATGTTGACAAAGTAAAGCAACAGCACAATTTTCTGAGACAAAAATATCATTCTGACAAGGCCTATATTAAAAGGCTATTTCTATGTAGGAGCTGGAAAGTTAGGAATTTCTTTGTCCTTAGTACTTCTTTTTCAAATTGTGAGGTTTTTTTTTTTTTTTTTTTTGGCGGTACTGGGGATTGAACTCAGGACCCTGCGCTTGCTAGGCAGGTGCTTATTCCACTGAGCTATATCCCCAGCCCCTAGTACTTCTTTTTATTCTTACTATAATCTGGGACATACAACCATTACTTTTCGACATAATTACTCAATATTGCAAAGGGGAAAGGTTGATTTCCCATTCAGTCTGTGATGGGACTTGGAGTCCCCAGCTGCTACAAGCAATGCCAGGGGGAAAGAGACACCTACCTTAGTTCCATTCCACCCTTGAGCAAAAGCAGGTGGCCAAGAATTATCAGCATAACAGCGAGGTGTTCTCACATGATTTAAAGTTTCAGGGCTCCCATCAATATAACACCAGGCCTTCAGTTTTCTTATAAATGGGTCTTTCTTCTTCAAAGATCATTTTAGTTGCTTTGCACCCAAAGATTCACTTAAGCAAATACATAACCTAAGGGAAAATAGAAAACTAATAATCATTTTTGCCTTCTAATTCACCTCCACCACAAACATTTAGCACTAAAAGGAAGAGATGACAGGACTCTGGTGTCACAGAGCTCCACAGCGAAGGTCCACGCTCTAAGAAGTCAGGTGGAGAATGGAGAAGAGAACTAGGATTTCTTAAATGTTTCCTTCCTTCCAAACACTACTCAGATATAGAGGTGACAACAATGAATATAAAAGCTTCCCATCCTTAAAAGAAATCACAAACCAGTTGGGAGCACATTAACTAGAAAATTTCTCATGCATGTAGCTTTCAAGTGCTTGAGTTTTAATAAAATTCAAACTGCTATACAGCATCATACATGGGTAAAATTCTAGCTCTGCCACAAATAAGCTGTGTGGTATGGCACCAATTACTTAACATCCCTGTGTTACTTTAATGTACTTGTCATAGTGCCTCTAGCGGAAGTGTAATAGCAGTAGTTAATATTACCATTCTTACCTGCCTCTCTTTCCCCTAAAATTTCTGATTCAGTCATACCAAGTAAAAGGCCACCACCAGATACACTGTGATTATTTCACATCTCTAAGTCTGTGATTTTCATTCTATTTTGTCTGCCCTCAAAACATTCTACATTCAACTTGGTTGTAGGGTTTTGCCTTTATAATTCCAGCACCTAGCACCTTTCCTAGAACAGTGTAAACACTTCACAAATGCTTGTGCACTTGAAACAACTCTGTGTGATACTGAACTTTGTGAATAAAACTATAAATGCCAGAGCAGGGTAATAGTGAAGAACAAATCTTCATCAGGAATAAAGTGTGAAAGGTTTTCCTTAAGAGCACGTTACCAGCTAGCATAAATCCTTGCTTCAGTGATAATGGAAATTAAAACTAAAGCACAGATTTGCACGAAAAAACCTTTAGTTAAAAGAGAAAGCAAGCCCTGCTCTCACAGAGGTCGAACTGGTCTCCTAATGAGGACTGTAAGGCAAAGGACTATGCCTGGGGCTCCTAGACAGGATATGCTCTGATGAAGGGCTTCAGACCAGCCCCATGACAAAAAGCAGAAGGCCACCTTTCAAGGACGTGCTGAAGTGGGCTAGGGTCCAGCTGATTATTGTCTCTGTCCTAGCTCCATAGTTCAGGATGAATCCTCAGAACTTGAGGGGCAGTTTGGTTCTGAACTGTTGGGAAGAATCCTAACGATTCGGTTCCTGCAGGTGAAATGTTCATGGCTTGAAGGCTAATCTCAGTTGTGTTCTAGAATCCAAAGTGACCATAGATTCAGGGTAATAGGGTCTTCTAATTGTGGGTGACTTTGTCTTGAAAGGAGATAAGACAGACAAGGTAAATTGGGGGCTAATAAACCTGGTTTTGTCAACTTTTAGACAGGCACTCCCTGAATGACTAGCACGTCTACAGGCAGAGCTGAGAAGGATTTGACACAGGTCTACAGAATGAAGCTGGAGCTTTGTGCTACTTTTAGTTACCTATTGGGCACTTATAGGGCCAAGGAAAAGAGTCATGGTTTTTAGCAAAAACCACTTTTAAATCCCTAGCTGTATCAGAAGAAAACACAAATCATGCTTTTAATGAGGAACAGGTGAAGAGCCCAGGAGTTTGTTTGTTCTTTGGCCCTAGGGGGGTCTCTGACATGCCACGATTATGTCAAGCACACAGCCTAAGTTGTGAGCTTTGATGGAAAATTCATCAGGGGATAAAGGCCTGGTATATACAAGCACTGTAGTTAGCTTTAAGTAAGAACATGGTCCCCAGTATGACCGTGCACAGAATGGGCGGTGTCTAAGCGGAGAGCTAAATGAAGCAAGGCTAGAAGGCATCGTTTCTTCTCTAAACAACATTTTTTTTCATGTCAAGAAAAAGCACAACTTGGATTGCTTGCCTTCGTTTTAATATAGCCCCTCCATCAATAATATTATCGTTTAAACTCATGAGCAATGAGGAAGGAGCCTTAACCATTTCTCAGACTGCTAAGCTAAAATATGACAAACACTTCTGACAGCCATTAAACGCCCCCTTCACTTTCCAACTCCTTGCTTCCCAGAGTTAGGGGACCTGTCTCCCCCATCCATCCTCCAGCATGGACCTTTTCTACTTCACATCCTGGCATTAGCTTGTGTAGAAGCCAACCTCAGCAACCTGCTGTTAGGGGAGAATTCTTGCTACAGTCACATTTTTATAAAGTGCCTATGAGACAGATGAGCTGTTTTCTATTTAAGTGAACAACACAATTCTCCACTGAAGAGCAGATGAAGCGCAAGACCCAACCAAGGCAAATCACCACCCTTCCTATGGGTCTCCCTCTCGATGTAGGACTGGGGTCAGCAGAAGCCCACAGAATGTGAGCCAGGGACCCAAGCAGCAGGAGCAGCCAAGACTCGGGCCGCAGGCTCTCGGTGTGTCTGAGAAACAGGAGGAAGGGCAGGCACAGGGAGAAGGGGCAGGGCAGGGGTGCACAGAGACTGTGAACGCAGACCATCAGGGCCCCTGGGGGAGGGAGCCCTGGGCTGTGCAAGCAATCAAAGGCTTGGAAGAACCTTCACAGGAACAAGACAGACACACTCCCTTCCTTTTTAAATAACAGTCTGCCAGGGAAAGGGGATGTTTAAAAAGTGTAATCATTGACGTGGTCAACAGGAAATACAAATACAAGGAATAGAGGGCCTATAATGAAGGACTGATGCATCCAATGGGTTAAATAGGACTCCCAGGTTATTTCAACGATGATGTATCAGGCTGTCAATGGCAGAGGAGGAACAAACAGAACAGGAAAAGGAGCAAAGAGGCAAATGGAAGCCCGGCCCCAGGGCGCACACTTACAAAGTCAGCGCTTTAGGAGGCCGAGGCAGGATAACCGCAAGTTCTGGACCAACGAGCTACCGAGACCTTATCTCAGAATATAGGGGACTAGGATGCAGCGCAGCCTGAAGGCCTTGGCCTCTGTGCCCAGTAAAGGGGGGAGGGGTAAATGTAAGACTAACAGCGGAGCTAGGCCCTGGGCATGACAAGGAGAGGGGTGCCGAGAAGTGCGACTAGAAAGCGAGACAGGCTGCATCTGAGCAGGCTCGTCAACAATCACCACGGAGATGTGGGCCACGTTCCCAGGGCGAGAGGAAGTCGCTTTAAGTCGTGGCATGACAGCAGCAGGTGGGAGATGTTTAAGGTCGTGCTGGCGAATAACAGAGCGTGGGAGGGGAGGCACGAGAGGTCACAGTGAAGAAATCAGCAGGGACCAGGTTGAGGGAGGAAAGATCAAGAGAGGTTCCTCTCTCCAAAAGGAAAGAGGAGAGGAAGCGAAGGAGAAAGAGGGCAGAAGGAAGGGAGGGGCGAAGGAGGAGGGGAACAGAGAGGCCTTCCAGCATGCGCTCAGAAGCGCTGACACCACGCACCTCCTTGGGAAGTGTCCCTCCCTTTCTCACGCAGTTCATTCTCCGACCTATGAAGCTGAAAGTTGCTTTTCATGTATTTTTCGCTTCACAGCAACCGCCAGCACAAGGGTCACTGACACTAACTATTCACACCCAAATGTGCATAGGAATCCCCTGGTGACCTTATTCAGATGCAGATCCTTAGGATACAGATCTGGAACCCGGCCTGAGTTTCTGCGCGTGCTTCCCGGGAATGCTTACACCGCAGCCATGTGAAACACTCTGAATAACAAAGCTAAACGGAAGATGTCTGACTTTCTGAACACAATGGTAGAGTTAAAAGTAGAAGTAGGAAAAGAGAATCAGTGCACTATGCCTGTCCCCATTTGCTGCCTGTTCGGAGAGAACCTGGGTATGCCACGCTTTCGGTAAAGAGACTCTAAATGTTCAGTGCGTAACTTAATTGGAAGCAATTCAACTCCACCGTACTGCTCGGGGTGCGCTTTTGACTGTGATCCTACACCACAGTGACACCTGCTGGTCAATTCATGGGTTACATTTTAAATTTATTCTAAGGAGGTGTTGAGAAAATGTTAGGAAACTTTTGCACACTTACAATTTTATTTGAAGTGCACCTTCTGATGGCGAAAGGAGCCCTATAAAATGAAGTGTTTAAAATGCTTTGATAAGAATTAGTGTCTGGACAATGGTATGTTAATAAATGTCTAAGTATCAACTCTCCCGGAGGAAAATTGTGTGTGTGTGTGTGTGTGTGTGTGTGTGCGTGTGTGTGTGTGTGTGTGTTATAAACTTTACTGACATAAAGAACTTCAGCATATGATCCACAAATAATGATAAAATATACATCACATTGTGTTTTAAGTTCTATGTAGAAAGTGGTTTTCATAGAATATCTTTGCTTATTTTAACAGACTGTATTTATTGTTAACCTATCATTGCAGTTCAACCAGGACTTAACAGAAGCTACCTACAAGTAAATGCAAGATTTGGATGCAATTTAGCAAAGAAGGCACTCAAGCTATCAGTGGCATGAATTTAGTCCCATTATGAACACTGGCTGTTGTTTATCTGCATTAAGAAGCCAACAGTGAAAAAACTTAAGACTATATTCGACTTTCAGTATTCTTCATGAGTATGGCTTCTTTCCAGAATCATATCACAGCTTTGGGTGCAGGAAGACTATTTCTTCAACGCAGGAGCTATCCATAATGTAACAGCTACAGACAAGACACAATTTTAGCCAGGCATTGTGGCACACATCTGTAATCCCAGCACTTGGGAAGCTGAGACAAGAGTATTGTTGCAAGTTCGAGACCAGCCTGGGCTACAAAGTGAGCTGAGGGTCCAGCCTGAACTGCATAGTGAGACCCTGTCTCCAAAATACAAAAAAATTTTTTAAAAAGAATTTTAAATTTAATCCACATAAACATTTCTCCATCATCTTCTTAAAGCTAGTAACCCACAAAACAATAGATTCAGCCAGACTTTGTACCATTTTCCAACTTCAATGCTACAAATACTCCCACTATGACCAGCGTGAATCTACAAATGGGCAATCACTGGTTGTGGAGTTGGGAAAACATACAGGAGCTCACCCACTGGACAGTGTTTCTACCAAACACTGAGATAGTCAGAAGTAACTCAAGTTTACAGGCCATGGAAAACTGAAGTGAAAATAATTTGGACATACAACACTTAAGGTTCTCTAGAGGAACAGAATCGATGTAAAGTGTATGATGGTGCAAGAGGATTTAGTTGGTAGGGTTACAGAACGAGAGGTGGAAGAATCCACAGTGATCATCTGTGTGTGGGGAGCCAAGTGGTCCAGTAGCTGTTCAGCCAAGAAGACCAAAGCTGCAGAACAAGAGGGACCAAGGACATAGGACCGGCCCATAATGGAAGCCCGGAAGCTTACGGTGGAGGCACCAGTGCAAGTGTGCGCGGGAAAACTGGAGAAACTGGAGGCAACGTCCCGAAGGCAGCGGTAAAGACTGGCGCTCTTCCAAAGTAGGGGGCGCCCTTCTTCTTTCCCTTTCTTATTCTATCCAGGCCATTGGTTGGTGCCACCCATGTCCAAGGTAGGCCTTCCCCTCTCACTTTGCTGAACTACACATTAGTCATCCACAGACACACACACAAGCGCACTTCATTAATCTGCTAGGCATTTCTAAACCCATGCAAGCTGTTATATGGTTAATGATCATAGGAAGTAATGAATTTGGGGGATTTTTTTAACCTTTGTTCTCTCTTTTTGTTGTTGTTATTTTTGAGACAGGGTCTCACTATGCAGTTCAGGCTGGGCTTGAGCTCACTTTGTGGCCCAGGCTGGTGTCAAACTCACAACAATCCTCTTGCCTGAGCCTCCTGAGTGCTAGGATTACAGACATGTGCCATCACGCCCAGCTAACCATTGTCCTCAATATAATTTATTTAATTTTAAATTCATGTTATTTGATTTTTAACAGTAGCGTTTTAGCAACTAGCTCACAAAGGTCCTACAAATTTAGCAATGTGTTCTAATGAGCAACTAAGAGCGAGTTCCAGCATACTACGACTTAGGGGCTGTGGGATAGTGAGGCTTGAAGATAACATAGCAAGGGATTTGGGGACCGTGGGTTGACGCACTAGGGATGAAGAAAGGCCTAGGCCAGCTCTCGAGCACTTTGACCCCCCCGCAAAGAAAATGACAGGTGAAATCTTGAAATCGCAAGAAATTGTTCCAAATAATGGAAAAAAAAAGATGAGAAAAGAACTTTAAGTTGTCTTACTCAAGAGTGAGCTTTCTCAGGGGGATTAAGGGACAGCGCATGGGGATTGAGGCAACGGTAAGGTTACCACAAGGGGGACAAGAAGGTGGAGAGGACAGGAGCTCAATGGAGACACTCTTCAGAACCTCCGCGCCACTGACCAGACTGCTATTTGACCACAAAGACACAGAATGTGGAAAAGACAGCCGAGATGTTCAGCCTTAGCCACGTGCGCCGTGCACATCTTAGTCCCAGCTACATGGTGGGCTGAGGGAGGAGGTGTGCAAGTTTGACCAACCTGGGCAACTTAGTGAGACCAAATCTCAAAATAAAAGTAAAATAAAACTAAAAAAAGTGCTTCAGGGCCAGAGATGTAGCTCATCAGCACAGCACCTGCCTGGAAAGTATGAGGTTTGGAATGAAATGAGAGAGAGAGAGAGAGAGAGAGAGAGAGAGAGAGAGAGAGACCAGGTCCATCAGCAAAGGGGATAGAAAAGGAGAAGCAGTAACCCTGCCCTCCACCACTAATGCAGATTCCTCTAAAGCAGGAGGAGGATGGTAAAGCTCTTGCCTTTGGTTTATACTGAGTGATGAGTCTTGATGTAGTCACTCCCCTTCCCCAAAGTGAAGACGGGCTCTATTTAACTAGAATTTGTTTGTTTTAAAGCCAGGAAATTGGGGCTAAAGAGTGTGAGTAGGTAGTAGAGAGCATGCTTAGCATGTGTGAGGGCTTGAGTTAAATCCTCAGGCTCCCCTACATACACACACACACACACACACACACACACACACACATACACACACACACACTAGAAAATAGTTTGATGGACTAGAAAGAGATTTTTTTAAACCATCTGATCCAGTCCTCACATTTTACAGTTAATTACAAAATTGAATTGTGACTTCTGGACCCAGGAAGATAGTTCTCATTAAAAAAGCATAACTTTTTGCCTTTCATGGTTATGTAAAACAAACAGGCAGGAAGATGGCGGGAAGCTGTCCTGGGTAGAGTAACTGGTACTCAGTGACGGACACTCAGAGTTCCCCGTTGACAAACCCAGGCAACTATATTTTATGGGTACTACGGGCAGAACGATGCAGCTCCTCGTCTCCCTGACATGCAGACCAGAAAATCCTCTCTACCACTCGAGATGGTATCTTACTGTACTAATGCTTTGAAATAAGCAATATTTCATTTCCCAAAACCTCCTGGGAGACTTGAGTGTTCCCCTGGGGATACTAAAGCAGGCTGCACCTCTTACTGTATAAGCCATGGGTTCCTCAGGGAACTGGAAGCCAAACTTCCTCATCCCAGCTCCTCCAATCCCTGGGACTGCTGTGAATATAGAGGGAACCCTTGACGGCTTGCTGGGTGAGTCTTTCAGAAACACATGAAACAGTTGCCTGAATCTGATCCCTGGCCCATGGGGAAAGCCCAGGCATCAGAGAACAGAAGTCTCACCGACTACTCTAGTCTGTAGAGACCGAAGGTATGTGATTTAGTCACCCATGCCTAAAGCTGAATCCGAGCTATTATGGTTGGGGTCTAAAATGTCCCCCACACCCCTCCTATTGGAGGAGAGCCAGGTTGGAAGGGTGGGTCCCTGGGCATGTGACTTTGACGGGTACACTCTTGCCCCCAGCCCCTCCCTTCACTCTCCACTTGCTGACCACTGTAGTTTGAGCCCTTCTCTCCACCAGACCATTTCTCCTTGGGGCCAGCTAACTATGGACTGACACTGTGAGCCAAAATCAACCTCTCGTCCTTTAACTTTGGGGTATTGGGCATTTCGTCTCAGGACAGGAATGTGCTGGGGGCGTGCTCCGCTGCTTACCATACGATCACAGGTAAGACCCTCATCTTCTGGCCTTGTTTCCCTCTTGTGTAAGACTTGGGTCATCATGTCCACCTGAGTGCTGTTATAAGGGACAGGTCCTCAAAGGTTGGAAAGTATGTCACAGGAACCCTGGCACACAGTGAGTGGCTGCCTGAGGGAGTGGCCGGGATACTTATAACTACTAGTTATGCTCATTAGTATTATTAGCTCGGGGGATATAAGTTTATATACACTATTTTACAACACTAAAATCAGACTACCCAGATCTGTATCTCAGCTTTTCCATAAGACATGTGCAGGATGTAGTCTTGAAATACCGTCCCCACTAAAAAGAATCGGAGATTCCTGGAGAAATGACAGATTTGACATCTGGATCAGGGTACATGCAAGATGAAGCTGGAGCATCGCACAACGCCCCACCAAAGAGGAATTGTCCAAAACTAGTTGATACGAGGCCCAGCTTGAAGTTTCTCCCACTGGCTTTGGCACCATATTTGATTGCAGCTGATTGAAAGGCACTGAGTAATTTTAAATCCCAGCATTTGTACTGAGTCTTGGCAGAAGAAAAGAAAGCCCTCCTCTGTCATCATTGGAGGTGGTCACTGTGTCAGCTACTCACTTTGGAATTAGATAAATAAGAGGAAGGAATTAAGCACTGACTCTTCTCTTTTAGAGGGAGCTGTATTTTTAAGGAGATTATAGCTAGCCTTTGCTGATGAGACTTCTCATTTATAAATATAGGAAGAATGGTAAACCTAGGAAATCACCTTTTGCAGCTCCTAATGAATTGTTGTTTCAGGCCACGATCACCAGTGGGCAAAAAAGCCATTTGGTGGTGGTTCTTGGGGAACCCAATCTTTGTCAGGTTCCAAGTTATCAGGCTACCATTCACTTGTTGTTTGAGGAGAAAGTGAAAATTCTCAGTAGAAAGATGGAGGTGAACCCATCCGGTCACACTTTTCCCTAAAAGTGGCACCAGACAGCATGTACCACTTGTGGTGATGTGAAATGGAGTGCCTCTCATGTAGGAAGTGGTTTTGCCCAAAGCAATGATAGGAAACCTAACCAGAGATTTATGTCCAAACTTCAGTGACTAAAGCATACGAAGAGGATACCAGTGAATCGATAACTCATGGAAGAAATCAGATACATATGTGCTGTGGGGTATTCTACCAGAACACAAACCAGATTTCAACAAGTCCGGAGTAGGACACACCTATTCTGTAAAGAGACTTATGAGACTCACGTACATATTAGCCCTGTTTAGATCCTGATTGGAACAAAATCAACTTTAACATGTTCCCACTGGCTCGAACCACTGGTGGAACATGCACAACAAGCAGGTGGCTTGTGTCACGGCTGGTGAAAGTGGTACAGTTGTGCATGGTACAGTCAGACATGTGCCACCAGTGGGTCAATCCACCCAGCAGAGAGACTATGTCTTAAAAGACATTTTTGGAGGAACCTATTAAATGTGTGAATGTGGATTATACTGAGAAGTCATCACTAATTTTACTCAATGGGATAATGGAATTGTCAGTATGTAGGAAGAAACGTTTTTAGAGACATATGTTGGTGTGTGTCAGATTGAGATGTCTTGATGTGTGTGGTTTATTTGGAAATTTTAAAGAAAAAGGAAAACAAATTTAGAAAACTATAAATTATTAAATCTAGCTGATAGACATAGTGGGTTAATTATACTATTCTGTGCACTCTTATATTATTCTGTATATTGTTCTAAATCTGACGTATTTCACAATAAGAATTAGAAGCTACTTTTTTAAAAAAAATTCACGGGGTGTGGTAGCACAGGCCTGTAATCCCAGCACTCAAAAAACTGAGGCAGGAGGACTGCTGTGAGTTCGGGCCAGCCTGGACTACAGAGTGAGACTCTGTCTCAACAACTCAGTCAACCAGTCAATAAACCTATTTCCAAATATGATCACATTCTGATATAGTAGCAGCTAGGGCTTGAATATATGAATAAGACTAGACGGGGCATAATTAAGCCTGTAGCCACCTATAACTTGAAAGGATGATGAAGGAGTAACTAAAAGACTTCCTGAAACTTCCCAGATGGCCTCACTGGTGAATTATATACAATGTGTTTTAAAAGTTAACACCAGTTCTTTTAAATAATGAAAAACAAAGAATACTTTCAATTCATTTTATGAGGCTAGCCTTACCCTGTTACCAAACGCAATAACAGAAAAAAACTGTAGACCACTATTCTTAATGAATATTGATGTAAACAAAATAGAATTCAATAGTACATTAAAACAATTATACACTATGACAAAGAGGCATTATTCCTGGCATATAAGAATGGTTTAACACATGAAATCAACAGATTTTGGTAATTTCATCACTACAAGAAGTTGAAGCATGAGAAAGAAAGTTTGAGCCAAGCCTGGGCAACTTGGCAACACTTTATCTCAAAAGTAAACAGATAGTCTAGCTCAGTGCAAAGGCCCTGGGTTTAATTCCCAGTACCACAAAAAAAGGAGATGGAGGAGGAGGAACAGGAAGAAGAGGAAGAGGTGAAAAAAAGAAAATCAACAGAATGAAATTATATGATCATCTCAATAGACGAAGAAAAATACTTGACAAAACTTCATAGACTTTTGTGATTAAAAAAAAGAAAACAAACTAAATATAGAAGGAAAGTATCTCAACATCATAAAGGTGATGTAGGAAAACGTGCAGTGCTGTAAGACTGCAAGTTCCCCCCGAAGATCAAGAACTAGACAAGAATGCTCGCTTTCACTGCTTCTGTTCAATATTGGAGGCACTAACTTTTTTTAGAGCAATAGCAGGGAGGGGAATTCAAACTGAAAAGAAAGAAGTACTATTTGTTCAATGGGTGCATGAACTTACATGTAGAAAAAACCCTAATATTTCACAGAGAAAAAGAGACAGAGAGAGAGGGAAAAAGTGACAGAGACAGAGAGACAAAGAGACAGAGAGAGACAGAGAGACAGAAAACTGTTAAAACTACCCAACAAACCCAGCAAGTTCAGAACATACACTAACAACACACAGAAAACAATTGTATTTCTGTACACTAATCATTAATGAACCACAAGGGAAATTAAGAAAACAACTCCTCCTACAATAGCATCAAAAAGTTTATTAGTAAACTTAAGCAAAGAGGTGAAAAATGTGCACAATAGAAACCACACAATATAGCTGAAAGAAATTAAAAAAGACAGAAACAAATGGAAATATATCCTGTCCTCATAGTTTGGAAGAATTAATATTGTTAACATGTCAGTACTACCCAGAGTGATCATAATATTCTTTGCACTACCTATAAAAATCCTAATGACATTTTTGTAGGAATAGAAAAATCCATCCTAAAATTCATATGGAATCTCAAAGGACTTCAGAGAACCAAAACAATTCTGAAAAAGAACAAAGTGGGAATTCTCACATTTCCTAACTCTATAACTTACTACAAGTCTGCAGCAATCAAAACAATATGGTACTGGCAGTAAGGCAGACACATAGACAAATGCAATAAAAAGCCCAGAAATAAATCTTCTCATATATGGTCAAATAATTTCTGACAAGAGTGCCAGGGCTATTCAGTGGGGAAAGTCAAGTCTTTTCAACAAATGGTGTTTGGAAAACTAGATATTCATATGCAAAAGAATGAAGTTAGGCTCTTGTTATGGCTTCTGCTGGATGTCCCCCAAAACCCCATGTGGTCAGAGGTGGAGCTTTTCAGATGTGACTGGATCTAGAGTGTGTGAGCCTGAGTTTGAAGGTGTGATGCTGGGCTTGATTCATGGGAGGATGCCAGGATTAAGGGTGCTCCACTCTGGGTGTGAGTGCTACCTCCTGTAAGGGTGTGTAGCCTGGATCTAAACTAAGGGACAGAAAGAGGTCTCCTGTTGTGACTTCTTGTGCTTGCTGCTTGCTTCCTCACTACTTTGACGCTTTGCTGCCTTCTGCATGGACTGTTTCTGCTCTGTGATGCCCCTCTGCCATGCCACCCTGCCTTGGAGACAGCCAATCATAGACCAAATCTGATATAGGGGAAAGAAACTCCCAATCTGCTAGGTGTCTGGTACAAGTTCATATTCTCTAAAATCACAGAATGGATTTTAGGAGCAATGGTAGTTAAGAGCAGAATATAATTACTGGGGGAAAAAGCCTCTGTCTGAGAAAGAGACAGAAAGGGTCCCAAGTGGGTTGCCAAGAACCCTGCCTTTTCTAGGGATTTTTATAGAGCAAAACCACGAGGTGAGGCAGGTCCAAGGTGGGGAAAAAATGGGAAATCACAAGGTGGGCATGAGGTGGAACAAAACCGTGGTCAACCAATAGGATTAGAAGCATAACTGCTAAAGAAAATTGACTAAATCAGGATCAAATGGGGAAGTGAGTTCCTTGGCAAGCAGGCATGAAACAGAGCAGGAAGTCAAATTCACAGAAGATGGGCCCATGGTTTCCAGGTGCTGTGAGAAGGAAAGAGTAGAGTGATTGCTTGGAGTTTCAGTTATGGAAGATAAAACATTGCCGGAGATGGGTGGTAGTGATATTTCACAACAATATGAGCATGTTTAATGCCACCCTGTCTGAGTTATTTTTTCTCATTGCTGAGACAAAACACCCCATAGCCAAAGTTAAAGGGGGAAAAGTTTATTTGGCTCACAGTTTGTAGAGTGTCAGTTCATAGTTGATTGGCTCCAAGGTAAGGTGGCATGGCAGAGGGCATTAGAGGAGAAAAGTCCATGGTAAAGCAGTGCAGGCAGAAGGCAGCAAGGAGCAAGTAACCAGCAATAACCCTCTTTCTGCCCCTTATATCTTATCCAGGCTACACAGCCTTAGGGCAGGGAGCATTCACACTCAACCCTCGCATCACATCCTTAATGCCAGCATCACACACCTAGATCCAACTACCTCCAAAAAGCCCCACTATTACTGCATGAGGCTGGGGGGAGCATCTAGATAAAAGCCGTAACACCACTGAACTATACACCTGAAATGGCTAATTGCTAACTGCTATGTATATTTCATCACAACAAAAATAAAATAACTCTAGACTCAGTCCCACTCATGTCAAAAACAGTTCCCAGTGTGGAATCCAGATACCCACTCTTAGAAGGCTATAATAAATTATCACAACATCCATGCCCACATAGGGTCAGACAAAGTAGAATAGGCAGCTGTGGCTTTAGCCTCACTGGCTAGTAAAAGACTTTGTAATCCCACAGAGTCAGTGGAGGCACCTGGAGAGCATAGACCTCCACCTCAACAGGCAAAAATGAAATCAGTAGTGACGTATCTTCTCACAGGGCATCATGGGAAGTCAAGTGAGAAATCAGTGTTTCACCTGCAACTGGCAGTACTGAAATTGCAGGTACCTCCTCTTTCCCTACTAGAGCAGTGTTAGAGAAAAAGTCAGTGAAAGCCAAAAGATTCACATGAGGTCCACATATCAAGATATAATTTTCAAATGTCTAGGTTTAGATTTCATTATACCAAGGAGCCCTCAAATTGAATGCAAACAAGAAAAATAAATGGATGCAATTACCAAAGATAGAGATGTTAGAATCTTCAGGAGGAGGGGAAGCAGACCCTAGAATTCCAAAACTAGCAGGAAAGATTTTCACTGCATGAGGCTGATTAGAGGTGTCTTCATAAACATAATCCGGAAAGAACTGCAATATATTAGTATAATGTTTCTCAATCCAAAACTGAAACATAGGAATACTTTGTAATTGCACCTTCCTCTCTGGTGTTTCACAGATACTGTTTTTCCCAAACTGAAGGTGTGCAACTCTGTATCAAGCAAGGCGCTGAAAGCCATTTTTCCAGCAACATATGCTTACTCTATCATCTGTGCTCTGTTTGGTTAATTTTTATATTATTTCCAGCTTTTCATTATTATTTATCATGGTAACTTGTGATCAGTGATCTTTGATGTAACCATTGTGATCGTTTTAGGGCACTAAGAACTATACCCATGTAAGTCTGCAGACTTAACTGATCAGTGTTGTATGTAGTCTTCCTGCTCTACTGACCAATCAGTCCCCTCTTTCTCCTGCTCAGGCCTCCCTAAAATACAACAGTATTGAAAATAGGCCAGTTAATAATCCTATAATGGCCTCCATGTGTTCAACTGAAGGGAATAGTAGTATATCTCTCATTTTAAGTCAAAAGCTTAAAATGATTAAGTTTAGTGTGGAAGCCATGTTTGTGCCAAATATACAAGCTGTAACTGGGAAAGAAAAGTTATTAAAGAAAACTAAAAGTGTGAATCAATGATAAAAAGTGAAATATTGGTGAAACCACTGTGGAAATTAGTTTGGAGATTCCTCACAAAACTAGGATTAGAAGTCCCACTTAACCCGGCTATTCCCCTTCTGGGTATTTTTTCAGAAGAATTAAAAACATCATACCACAGCAATATAGGTGCACCCATGTTTATATCAGTGCAATTTGTCCTAGCTAGAGGCTTTTATAGGTAAATGGATGCAACTAGAGACCATACTCACAAGTGAAATAAATAGGACCCACATGTGTAAACATTGTATTGTCCCCCTAGTGCAAGAACAAGAAAGAGTAAATAAAACCTAAAATGTACAATAGATAATATGAAAGGGAAAGAAATTGCCCAAAGGAAGGAACAACTGGGATGAAGGAAAGAAGGGAGGAATGGCTGCAAGCAGCTTCCTTTTCTTTTTTTTTTTTTTTTTTTTTTT
>PVLD010024661.1:0-25042 GCA_004027595.1 Dinomys branickii
TTCAAATCCTGGCATTCTCTTTGGACCTGTTTCATTCTTGGTAATTCATTCCTAAATTGCTCTTGTAACGTTTCCATTTGTTTCCTATTTTCTTCTAGTCTTTTGTCTATTTCTTCTCTGTGTGTATGGAACATTTCTTCCATCATTGTTTTCAGCTCGTTTTTTGTCTGAGAAATCATTGCAGGTATGTGGCTTATTTTTGCTTTAAGCTCTTTTATGGCCTGTTGGAGTTGTTTCATTTCGGATGCAATCGTTTCATAACTTGCAGGTATGTGGCTTCCTGGTACCCCCTGTATCTTCATATTCAAAACTTGTTCTGGGTGGGGTTGAGTTTTGAGACTGCGTTTTGTTCCTCTGTTTTCCCATTTTTGTGTATCAGATTCAAAATGTGGAGCTATAAATTCCCCAGGCAGTTCAGCAGGCAAAGGTCTGCTGCAGAGGCTGCTCCAATGATTCCTTCTCTTTGGGAGAATGTCCCTTAAGCTGTCTGCTGAGATTTCCACTTCTACTCCCTACCCTGAGACCTGGCTGGGGCGTATAAACAGCTCGCTGACCCAGGGACCTTGCAGACAGGCCACTCAGGTGTTCCTCCCTGGGTGGAGCTCCTTCCCCCCTCACAAATCCTGTCGGGGAGCCTAGCTAGCTCTTCCTACCCGGGAGAACCTGCAGTCATTAAAGCTACTTGGGTGTCACTCGCTGGGCAGAGCTTCTTCCCGACTCAGGAAAAACCGGTTAGAGCGCCCACTCAACTCACCCTGGGATCATGCAGACAGGAATGCCGTTCAGATGTATCTCCCTGGATCGAGCTTTTTCCTGACTCAGAAATCCTGCCGACCGCTGCTGCCACAGTTCGTGCAGTGCCAGCTGCGGGGGCGGGGCTCTGAGCGGGATCCCAGACCGCTGCCCAGATTGGCACAATCTGTCCCAGTAGCGCATTCTCGGAGTTTACTCTGCTCCGCTGCCTCCAACAAATCCTGGTTACAGCCGCCTCCGAGCCGATCGGGTTCAGGAGCTGGAGGCGTCCATCCTGCCGCAATCGCTCTCTGTTGGCTGTACGCGGATTGAGCGGAGCTGCGGCCCAAGCGCAGCACCGATCCCTCGGGCGCCCAGCTTTCAGGATCCGCCCACTTCTCGCCACATGGCTTGTCCAGCCGGCCCTTTAATGCTCAGGCCGCAGAGAGCCACCCGATCAGTTGGAATTTTGCATCCACGGACCGGGCAACCGCGCACAAAGGATCGGTCTCTGGGAGAGATTCCCTCTGCCGCTCACCTGGTCGCTATCTTCCCGGAACGGGCACCTTCTAACTATGGATGTTTTGTTTGGACTGTGGTATTCCTCATTGCCTCCCCGCCGAGGAAAGTTATTTTGCTTCAGGGAGAGAATGTTCTCTTCTATTTGCCTCAGTCCTCCCACGATCTTATACCACCTCCCTTCATTTATCTATAGTCTTTGCCAAGCTCCCAAAAGAATTTTAGTTTGTAACAATTTAACCTTATTCAAGTTCCTCATTCAATTCAGTTCACTTGTTCATTTACTCAATAAATATTTATTGACCATCTGCTATGTGTGGAAGAATGTAATGGGAATGTAAGAGTGAACAAAGTGGAGGGTCTAACAGCCTAACAATGATAACAATTATAGTTATGATAATGATGAAAAGTATTGAGTATTTATTTTGTTTCAGGCTATCTGAGTTCTAAACCATACATACATATATATGATTTGTAGGCTTACATATGTATAATATAATAAATGACTTTTAATCATTTATATAGTATGTATGTGATATATAACATTATATGATATACATTATATACATGATTAGTACATATGTAATCAGTATTCCTTATCTCTAAGTTCAATATTCACTGATTCAACCAACTGTGGATAGAGAATAGTCTAAAGAGGATTCCCTCTGCATTGAGCAATACAGAATTCTTTTTTTTTTTTTTTTTTTTTGGTCTTTAGTCCCTAAACAATACATTATAACGGCTATTTACATAGCACTTGGTCTTATAAGTCATCTAGCACTGATTTAAAATATACAAGAGGATGTGTGTAGACTACATCCAAATGCACCATTTTACATAAAGGACTTAAGCATCTGTACATGTTGGTATTTGTAGGGGTCCTAGAACTGATCCTCCAGAGATACTGAGGGCTGACTGGATCTCACAATGGCCCTATGAGGTATTACACAAAGTATAAGATGAGGAAACTAAGGCCCAGAGCAGTTCTATCCTCAGGTGGCGGGCATATATTAATAGGATCAAGCTAAAGACTCCAGGGCTCTACTTTATAGGATGGCGGCCACTAGCCTGGCGACAGCCATGTAAAGTTACTTAAGTGAAATAAACCTTGGAATTCAGTTCCTTGGGGACTCACACCTCTTGTGCTCGATAGTTGCACATGCCCAGTGGCATGTCCCCACCCCCAGTGGGGGACAAAAGAGAGGGAAATGGGCATGGAAGGCAAAGAAACAAAGTGAGAACTTGGCTCTTTGTGGGGCAGCACTTAGCGGGTTTAGAGCAGGGAAGTGAATACTTACATTTTCAAGAGTCTCTCTGAGCAATCAGGTGTGGACAGAAAACCACAGGGTCCAACGTGGAGGTTGGGAGAACTGTTAGGAGGCTGCTGCAGCCAGCAGGCTGGCTGGAGACACCGAAAGGAGTGGAGGTGAGCAGGTCTCGCCCCAGGAATAGCCCTTCATACCCTCTGCCAGGAGCACTCTGCCAAATGTCCTCCTTGCCCCCAGAAGGCTTCCTTCCTACCTCAGGAAAGGCTTTCTTCCCCACTTCTCTGCTGTATTTTGTCCTTATCCCAAGCTAGTATACAATGTATGTTCCTGATTTTGTTTTCTGTGTATGCAAGGGCCCATATAACAGTATGTTTGACATCTTTGATCACTGTTAAATCCCCAGCATCTACAGCAGCACTTGCTGTTAACTGGATTGTTACAGTTTGTCTCTGGATGTCCCCCAAAGACTCAAACAGTTATGGGGAGTGGGCTTTTGGAGGCAGCTAAATCTAGAGTCTGTGATTGATTCATGGCCTAATGCTGAGATTAAGGGTGTAAGTACTATACCCACCCAAGGGCTACATGTATGGTATGTAGCCTGCATACAATATAAGGGACAGAAAGAGGCTTGTTCTCTCCTCCTCTCTTACTGCTTTTGTTGCTTTCCATCACTGTGAACTATTGCCCCTCTCTATCTAGGAGCTAGCCAATTGTAGACTGAAACCTCTACAAACTGTGAGCTAAATAAAACCTTTCCTCCTTTAACCCTGGGTGTCAGGTATTTTTGTCTCACCAATGAGAAAAGTAACTAAGACATTCAAGAAACATCTTGAATCAATGAATGAATGACACAGAGCGAGAACAGATGCTGAGAAAACTGAAGCCCAAAATGGAGAATGTCTGAAGCCACCTAGGAATTAATAGCGAAGCCCATACCAAAGTCTCTGGGCCATGGGCCTCTATTCTCTCGTGCTTCTCTCCACTCTGTGGAAGTTTCCTCTTTATCCTTGGAGCTTTCTCTGTGCATTTTTCTTATGAACGTTTTACTGAGTTGTCACTTTTCCCTTGATTCTCTTCCCTGTTTTCTCCAGAATGTGTTTTTCTGTTTGGCTGAACTTTTCCCCTTTTCTGTAAGCCTGAACAGACTGTAACACCTAAAAAGTTACTGTATCATGTGGAAGAGAGGACCAGGAAGCCATATTCCCAATCTTGTTACTCTACCTAGGAACCCTAAGCAGAAAGATACAAACCCGCAGACTCTGGCTGGAAGGTGACACAGGTCAGGCGACAGGAGGAACTAAGGCAAACTCAGCACCTTTACCCACAGAGATGTTGATCAACAATGATGGTGGGCCATGGAATTTTCTGTTATCTGCCCAGGAATTGCTCCTGGAAACCTCAGTAAATCTGCCCTCCAGAGAAACAGACCACGAAACTCAGGTGCCTTTGTCCATTGCCTGCTGCTGTGATGAACTATCTGAGAATGGGTATCCACAAAGAACAGAAGTTATTTAGCTCTTAGTCCTGAAGACCGGGAAATCAAAGAGCATGGTGCTGCCGCTGGTTAGAGTTCCTTGCTGAATCGTTATATGGCAGTAGTCCTTCAGACTTGAAGAGTTCCCTGAGCTTATGAATCTCTTCTAGCTCTTCCCAGCTGCTATCTGGTCACCTGACCAGGGCCCTGAAGTTTCATGACCAGATCTGGACCTGCCAGTTACCTAGAGAGTGACTGCAGAATTGCTCTGATTCATCATCTACAGTGGGAGACTGAGAAGAGCCATCTTTCATCCCTTTTGTGAGAATGTATAAATGATTCTTCCCTAGTTCTCTTTTCTCTCAGTGCTGAGCATTGCTATCTTTGGAAAACACCCGTGAGCCTCCAAATGCAAGTAACAAGCCCCTCCTATGTGCTCTAAGGAATGCTACACTTACCTTTCATATATCTCCAACCACAAATGTCTATGGGCCACACGTCTCTGCCATAGAATGTGGTCGCCCTTGAGAGTAGGTTAACACGGTGTCTCTATGGTTAGAGGATCTGATCCCCATCAGTAAATGAGCTTCATAGTTGAACCACTTAGGCTTCAACAGGCTGAACCATGAGGTCACTGAAGCTCTCTTGCTAGAGACCCTAGGAAAAAGCACGTGTTCATTTCTCTTTGACTGTACAGCATGTGGAAATCCTTCAAGATTTGGTGGCTCTTCAATTTCCTCTACTATAAAGCTCAACTAGGGGATCTGTAGGCTTGACATAGGTTGGAGGATCAGAAATATGAGTGTGTTGAATACACTTTCTGATTGTTCAGGGGTAGGCGGGAAAACTGAACTTCCTATGACATCATTGATCATAACTGAGCTTGGCAGGGGGATTTCTGCATTTCCAGGAAGACTCTCAGATACCTCTATTTAGAAGAAGGTGAATCCCTGTCACTACCTGAGTTACGAACTGGGTCAGAAAGCAGAAGTTGTTTATGGCCATACTGTCCTGAATGTAGCTGATCTTGTCAAAAGGCAGAGACTCAGAAGACATCCAAAAGGGTTGGGTGGGAGAAGAAAGGTGGATTCTGACATACACACCACTCAAATCCCCTCAAGTTGTCTGTGACCTTCAGATTTCCACTTTTTCTTTTCTTTTTCTGCTCTTTTTAAAACAGGGAATTAAATCACTCAAAGTCTTTTCTATCTGAACTTTTTTTTGAGACAGGCTCTTGCTTAGTCACTAAGCTGTGAAAACTGAAACAGAATTTGCAGTCCTCCTGCCTCAGCCCCTGAGAATGCTAGAATTATTGATGTGTGCCCTCACACTTGACTCCTCTTATTTCATTTTGTTTGAACAGTGTTGTGATTTTTTCTACCTACAAAAGTAAAACAGAATAATTATAAAGCATAAATAAAATACAAGTGAGAAAAAAGAATAATAACAAACACTCAAAATATTGACACTTCCTTTATAAAACAAAAACAAAAACTTTCCCACTACCAAAATGAGACAAACTACTCATTTATCCAGTTCACCTCTGCTAAAAGACAAAGTTTAGACAAATTAATTTCAAGCAAAGAAAACTCATGAATCTGTAGACTCTGAACCAGAAGAGGTTCAGATATCTTAATAGCTTGAACTTTTATAATTCAAATCCAGAAATCTTTTGATTGGCTACAGCAGGACGTGTCTGTGAGTTGGCTGCCTGTACTTGGCTGAAGTTCAGCTGCTTATCATTGGCTGAAACCTGGCTATGCACTACAAAAATATACCCCTAAATTAGGCTTCTATTTTGTTTACATTCTAAGTTAGCACAGTTTGCTATATAGGAACTCAGAGCACAGAGGCTGCCTTAGTCTAATGGCCTCCTGCTTATTTAATTTAACACCCCTTTGGGGTATTTTCATTGTTGTTTTCATATATGCAACATATTGTGAACAGCTTTCCTTGTGATTGACTGTCATCCCAAAGCAGCTTTTCAAATGGCTGCTGAGCATCGTGTGGTGTGCAGGTACTAGAATTTATTTCAGTAATTCCCCAAGGTTGGATATTTAAATTTGTTCCAAATTTCATTATTATACTGGAGAAACAAGCATTCTTTTAGCTACACTTCTGCACACAAACACGATTATGTCTTTAGGGTCATTTGCCAGAGGTCCACTAGCTAGATCCAGTTTTCCTGCAAACCCCTCAACTGCCATCTGCAAAGAAAATTTTCATTTGGCTCCTACCAGTTAGGCATGAGCATGTGTATGTGTGTGTCATTTGTTGACGTTTTTTTCATCATAGCTGCCTTTGGTATACACTTAACCTGTTTGCACTGGGATGATGGATGGCAGGCCATGCAGTTGGCATTAATACTTACCCAGGAAAAATCCTAGAGAGAGATCAATAAATTCTATGTATGCCAAGGATGCAGTGTAAATATCAGGAGAACAAGACAATGAATGATTTTAGGAATGTCCCAATGGTCTTACTAAACACCACATAGAGATTAATAGGCTATAGGACCCCGCATTTTGGGCCCTGACCTTGATTCGAGCAAGCTCTTGCTGGTAGTCGGTTTTCTAAACTGTGAAATGGAATCCTAACAGGCACGTTGGAAGGAAATTAAATGAATTTGGTGTGAAAATCCATGACAGGGATTGTGTAAGCTCAGCATACAGTAGCTAGAATTGTTATTAAATGGGCACAATAATTTGAGCTAATATAACAAATTATCTACTTGAGGCCCTTAAGAGACAATTAAAACTGCCAAGAATAAGTTCTGACTAGTGCAACAACTGTTCTCATGGGAAGAGGTGCCCACATGAGTTAATTTCCTGAATTTTTACTGTATTCTGTGTTTTTTAATTTAATGTTTCTTAACACTGGGGAAATTTTATTTGACTTAGTGACCTTGGTTCCATAAAGCTTATCCTGGCAAACCTTCTCTATAGTACAGGGAAGAAAACTCAGGCTTGGCCACCAGGCCAGAAACTCCTTGGATAGTAAACTAGGGAATATACAAGACCTTAGGTCTCAAATAGACCCCGCTGGTTCAGATCTCTTGGGGGACTTGGATTTTGTTCCATTAGCAAACTCCCCAGGTAATTCTCATACCTGCCTGGCCTTGAGTCTACAAAGGAGCATTGAAAATAATAGGAGGTAACCATAAGTTGAATGTTTGGGGATTTCTAGAAAGAAGGATGACATTTTTGTCTGGTTTAAAGTTAGCTTCAGTGGTATGCACCTTAGCATATGGGAACTCTTTATGGTCTAACCCTGGCTTTCTTCCTCACTTCAGCTCTTGATCCCACATACCCGAGTTTCATGTGGACACATGAGCTACCCGGGAAGCACAGCACACACTCTCTTGCTTCTGGTTGCCTGCAAAGTTTTATGGTTTAATTTCTGCTGTTTGGCTGCCACTCTTGAGCCCTTCTCTAGGCCAAGCACTTTGCTAAGCATTGTCTTATTCCTCACTATTATTGTTAAATATTTCAACTGCAGTAGAAGAAGATAAATACCAATGTGTACCTCACACTGATTTAACAAAAGTAATATTTTACATCTACTACTTCAGATCCCTTTTGTTTTAAGAAACAAAACTTCACGGATATGTCAGAATCTTACCCTCCCAGTCCCATTTTTCTCCCTCCTTTCCTGGAAACAATCACTTGTCAAACATTGCTAGGCAGCCTTCCTCCCATGTTTTTAATACATATTCTACAAATGCAACTATAAAGCACATACAGTGTCTTTTGTTTAAGCCCCTGCCCCCTTTTGGTGAAAGCACATAACATGAGATCTACCCTTTTAACAAGCTTTGGAATGCACAGGACTGTGTAGTTAACTGTACATAATTTGTTGTAGACCAGATCTCTAGATTTTTTTTTCATCTTGCATGGCTGAAACTCTGTTCCCACTAGGCAGCAACTCATTCCCCCTTCTTAAGCCCACAGCAGTTAATACTCTTCTTTCTGCTCTAGTGAGATTAACTATTTAGATACTTCATTTTTGTGGAATCATGCTGTATTAGCCTTTCTATATAGGGCTTGTTTCACTTTGCATAACGTCCTCAAGGTTTACTTTTTTAAAGGTGAATAATGTGCATGTCCGTGTTCATGGCAGCACTGTTCTCAATGCCAAAGAATTGGGAACAACCTAGATGTCCACTGATGGGTAAATAGATACAGAAAATGCAATATATACATGCAATAGGATATTATTAAACACTTTCATTGTAATGCACTATCTAATTTAATCTGCAAAGGTGTTGCAAGTCCCACCTTATAAATGAAGAGACAAAGGCACAATTAAATAATCCCCCCCCAAAGGAAGATTCTTGCTTAGCTTCCAAATCTTCAACTTTCACCTTCACCATCCACTTACCCAAAACATAGAGAAAGATCAGACTTCCTCCTCCACTCTTTCGGTCCACATGCTAACCAACACCATTGCACCAACCCCTGTAAAAACTGTATAGGACAGATTACCTATCTTACTCTAGAGGATAGGGCCCAGGCCCTGGCCCAGTATGGGAGCCCAGTACCCACCACAGCATCTGGCCCCTGATAAGGAAGCAATCACAGGTTTCTGATGAATAATGGCAGAAAACAGTGACCAGAAAGAATCATTAGGCAGACAGGAGGCCACTCTGCTCTGACCTGCTCCAATATTAAAAGAGCAGACTACACCTGAAAACACATTTTCATCCATGCCTTTGGTTTACTACCAGCCAGAACTCTTCATTTTCTATTTCATGAGCTTGCCAGAACTTCCCTCCAAATAATCAGAAAAACCTCAGTTTAATTCTGCTAATTAGATACTGAGCAAAGGAAACCCGTCTCTCTTGCCCAGGTCTGGTGTTGCACATATCTGCAGATAAAAAGAGAGTGGCCAAGAGCAAGAGGAAGCCTGAATTAGCACCAAAACATGTCCATTGCTTTGACATATCTGGGACACTTCTGAGACATTGTCCTCAGGAGTTCTTCCCACTCTGCTGGATACTCCTATTCCAGATTCTCATATGTCATTATAATTTTTACCTTTTCTAAAATTAACCACAGTTCTTTTATTTATTTACTATCCTATATTTTTTGTGTTTTTGAGATAGAATTTTGCTATGCAGTTCAGGTTGACCTTGAACTCAGTTTGTAGCCCAGGCTCCCCTCAAACTCACAGCAATCCTCCTGCTTGGAGTCTCGCAAGTGCTTGGATAACAGGCGCACCAGCCATAGTGTAGTATTTTAATTCAATTTCTTTTTTAATTTCAAAACTTCTTTCTCTTTTCTGAACAACAAATCACATGCCATCATGAATTAGATAAACTTGCATTTTTCTGACATGCAACAATATGTTTGTGTGGCATGTATGCAAATTTATGCTTGTAAAACATGAGTCTTTCTTCATATGAGTTTTAACTCAAGTTGCTTTGTGCACCACAGCTATGGGAACTCTACTCAGTATAAGCTATCGTTCTATCCTGATCTGGATTTGACCACATATAATGCACAACTCAGGAAATAAACTGGTATACAGGCCTCAGTGAGAAACCAAGCTGGAGAGACATCATCTTTTTTGGACATTTCAAATCCAGTGCAGCCTCTCCTGTGCCAAACATTACTCAATAACTGAGTTCTCTGGGAGAGATTTTTGCTCAAAAACTCTAAGAGTACAGCTTCCTTATCTGTGAACTGGGGCAATAATCTCTAGAGATCAGATCAGGTGCTCGATTATAGCAACAAAAACAGATTCTCCACTCCACAAAAAATTGAACATGCTGAGCAGTTTTGGAGAATGGGGCTCACACAGTGTATGGAAATATGGACAGCCTGGAATGTAGAAACCAGGCAGCAACTATGGGACCTCAGAGAGCCAGGCTACAGGTATCACAGGGCAGGTCCCACCTTGAGGGCAGGTGGTGCAGAGACAGGCGCTCCTGGTGTTCCAGCAAAATCCACATCTTCCTTTGGGTCATTGGTTTATGGCTTATTGTCCAGGAGCAGAACGGCTGGTGGGCCAGGTTGTCAAAGAGAAGAATGGGGGAAATGAATTCTTTTGAAGACAATGGGAAATGCAAAGTTGTCACTATGGCTGCACCCATGGGTGCATTCCTTAAGAGAAATGCAGAGAGAGATGATGGTGACACTGGATGGCCAAAATTAACAACTAGCACCTACACAGAGCTCTCCCAGTTGTTTGCAAACTTGAAATAATTGGAACATGTTATGTATCCTTTATCTGGAATGTTTGGGACAAGAAGTAATTGCAAATTTAGGTTTTTTAATACTTTGGAATATTCGCATATTCATCATGAGATAGCTTGGGGATGAAACTCAAGTTTAAGTACAAGATTTAATGATGTTTCACATGCACCTTATACATATACATACCTTATACACAACATATTTATTATACCTCTCTTTTGACTGTGACCTATCATGTACGGTCAGGTATGGCAGTTTCTAATGGTTGTGTTACACTGATGCTCAAAAATTTTCATATTTTAGAATTTTATGGATTTGAGGTTTTCAGATTAGAGAGGCTTACTGTATATCAAATGCCTGATAGAGTACCTGGTACCCAAATAATTCATTCTGTCAACTTGGAAGATATAAGGGGTCCTTTAAGGAGGGGGGGAATGGAGCTATTAACTTAATAACATAAAATGAACTAAAAGTTACCTTCCTGGGTGTGCTCGAAAGAGGCAATGCAGAACGGCACTTTAAAGATCCCTGTTTTCCAGACCCTGCTGCCAACTGTAACATGTGGCTTCTGCAGACAAAGCCAGCTCAGCGGCTGCTGGTGGAGACAGCACTTTTATTGCTAAAGGACATTTAAATGGAAAACAGTGTACCCACCAGAATCAATATGTCTTCGGGGAAGGAAGTACAAATGGCAAACTTCCTGGGACTCCTGGGGGCCTAGTCTTTGGTGGAAAAGAAACTAAGTCACAGCAGGTTCCAAAGTCAGAGTTAACCTTGTTAAAAGATCCAAAACCATGGATGCCTTCTGGGTTGAGTAGAAATGATGTTTGTGACAGGACCCCAAGGAGGTGGAGTGTAACTCCTCACTCTGCAATGTTGGGAGTAGGAGGTGGCAGAGTGTGGCTCTTCACTCTTCATCTTCAGAAGTTATCAGAAGATACTATGTGCTTATAGTAACTTCTTTCAAGACAGCACTGCATAGAAAGGGAGGAAAAAGAGTAACTACTATGAGTGAATCTGACACACCAGGTGAACATCAATACCAAGGAAGTATGTATCCTTGATACCATGAAGTGAGAATGGACCTTTGCCTCTGTGGTCTTTCTCCCACAAACCCACAAGCTCACTTTAATTATGAGAAAATCATCACACAAATCCTAGTTGGGACAAACTCTACAAGAAGTGTTGTAAGTACTTCTCAACTGCCAAGGATGTCAAAAACAAAGGAAAGTGAGAAACTGTCACAGCCAAGCAGAGCTGGAGGATACAGCATAATTAAATGAAATGTGGAATCCTGAATGGGAACCTGGAACAGAAAAGAAATTAGGTGAAAAGAAAAGAAATCAGAGTTAATTATGGATTTTAGCTGATAACAATCCAACCACATTAGCTAGTTGATTGTTATAAATGTACCACACTAACATCAGATGCTAATAGTAAGGGAAACTGCATGTGGAATCATGAGAACACAGTACTCTTTACAATTTTTCTATAAATCCATTCTAAAAGGAAAAGTTTATTTTAACCAAAAAATTTAGCAAAATAGTAATGGTAGAACAAAAATGGTAAATATATTAGTCTTCATAGTAAAATTTCTTCAATTCTTTTGTTTTGAAATGATTTGTAATTTTTTAAATGTAGACATATCGATTACACTACCTAGTGGGAAGATCCTGAAATGCTTGCACTAGGTGGCAAGGATGGCATATGATTATGAACTGTGTGGCATTAAACATGCTGTCTCTGAGGTTGTCTTTACTTGGTACGCCGTGTTCATCACTTTGTCCCAGTTAATGTGTGGATGTGAGGATATTTGTAACTTTACCTTCAACTTTGGTTCCTCCAAACCTGGTTGTCCCACCCCCCAACTTGAAATTTTAAGTCTCTTAATTACAATTTCTCCTAAAAGTCCCACAGTTAGGGAGAGGCCATATAGTTATTTATTTCCACGGATGATCTATTGTCCTATTTTACCAAAAAAGACTGAGGCTCTCGGGCATAGCTCCCCCAGTTCCTGTCCTCCTATCTACAAACTTACTTAAAAACCTCCCCTTGCACCTCTTCCTTCCACACGTAGAGAACTGCTCAGGGATGCCCCTTCCCCAGTCTCTTGATCCCCCCTCTGATTGTTCTAGGACACTTACATTTTCCCATCAATTATTGCAATTCTTCCTCAAAACTTCCAGCCTTCTATATAAACTTTTTTTCACATTCTTGAAAACTTGTGAATCTCAAACAGATGAACCATGCAATCCAAAAGCAAAACAAGCCAACCCCCAAAACCCTCCCTCTTGCTCTGTTCTCCTCTAACTTGCCTCATGTCTTCTGGTCGTGGCCAGAGTCCCCACACAACAACCCATGCTTGCTGTCTGCAGACTCTACAATCTAACTCCGCTGAAACTCTTCTAATAGGGTCATCGTGACTCCACCAGGGCCCACACCAGCAGCTTCTCATGGTCTCATTGTCACTAGACTTTCGGCATCAGGGGACCCTAATGACTAAGTGTCTGCTTGACATTCTCTCTTCCCAGAACCCCTTCAGCTGATCCTTGTCAGCCTCCCTTGCTGATTTTTCTTCCGCTGCTCATCCTGATAAAATCAGATTTCTATCCTTGGCCTTTATATCATGCCCTTACTCACGCTTCCTGGGTAGTCCAACTCGTGCCAAGGCCTCCCTTTGTCCGATGACTCCAGTTCTCCATACAGACTAAGCATTTTTACATACATTATCTTTTCTGATTTTTATAACAACCTGGTGAGGGGTCTATTAACATGCTATTTTACGGAGGAGAGAGAGAGGAGAGAGAGAGACCAGACTAGGCTCTAAACACCAAGCTATGCTCTTTGAAGAAATCCCCACCTGCCGAATCTTCATGTATCTTGGACTTACTGGGCCCTAAATGGAACCCACAATCCTTTCTCCCCTGCTGTTCCCTTTGTGTTTCCAGGGA
The DNA here is from genome assembly GCA_004027595.1 of Dinomys branickii. NCBI lineage: Eukaryota > Metazoa > Chordata > Mammalia > Rodentia > Dinomyidae > Dinomys > Dinomys branickii. Next base: position 13,142 of record PVLD010024661.1, read on the forward strand.
AGGGTCCAGGCTTGACGGGGTCTACAGTTTCTATTATTATGCAGGAAGGAAAAATAAATAATAAGAAAATAAGGGATGCAAAATTAGGTTCAGGGCCTTGAGAGTGACCCAGGAAAGGGAGGGATCCTGGCACATAACCCGCATTCACTTCTTAGTGAATCTTCCTCTTTATATGCTGTTCCTCAATGACTAGCATCTAGTTATTTCAAACAGAGACCAGAGCCTTGTTAACTATTTCCAATCACTCCCCTTCCCTTGCTCATCCATATGGAAGCAGATATGGCATCCTACCAATCCTCTTCAAGTCTCAGGAATCTGTATTCCACCCCAGTAGGGCACAGGTCCTCAACATAGCTCACTGGGACCATCTCTGTCATCAAACCCTCATTCCTGCGTCAGCTGAATTTTCTCTAACACGTTTCCTGCACACAGCCCGGGCAACTGTCAAAATCAGGTGCCTCATCAGCCCCCTGTTCTCTGATCAGTGTCTGCATTCTCAAGCCTTTCCTTCCCCAACTGCTCAATTGTATCAGCCTTCCGTCTCACTAGGCTTTTCTTCTGCTCCATTTTCTAACAAATAATTATGGAGCACTTGTTCTGGAATACTGTTATTGAGTGCCAATAATGTGGTGACTGGCTTCCAAACACTGAAGGTAAAGCAGAGAACAAGATCAGGTCTTTCATGCCCCACCACAGAAAATAGCTTATAGCTTCCAGATTGTGAAAGGCTGTGTCAGTCTCTTTGCCTCTTCCTGGGATGCAGGGAAGGATTTAAATTCACTGATCATTTGACTAATCACCATATATACATGGTTCACAATGTCATCTCCCATTCAGAGCATTTCTTTATTATGTTTCAGCAGCAACAACGAATCCCTTCCTATTTTGCATCCCACTATGCCCCTATCTTCTCTCAGAAGATGAATCTACTTGACTTTGAGAAGTTCTTCTGCATGTCACTTCAGAGTGAACTCTGATCAGAGATCGCACTTTATTCATCTCTGTATCCCAGTTAAGATCTAACACACAATGAATATTAACTGTGCACCCACCCTCACTCACACACACACACAAACATACACACACACTCATCTACCCCTCCACCCATCCATCCACCTATTCTGAATATCTTCACAGTGTCAGGTTGTATTTTGATAGGCTTTCTGGATACAGAGAAGAACAAGAAAGATGAGGCCTGTGTCTCACTAACCATCAATTCTAGTGATGATGTGGACAAAGAAAATAAGCAAGATAGTGAGCAAGTGAGTGAGCGAGTGAGTGAGAAATACTACCAAGTAAATTAAACCAAGTTGTGCCCCAGAGAGCACTATTTTAAAAGAAATGGTCAGGACATCTTAAATTTCCATTTATGGTGAGATCCAAATGGTAAGGAAAGAACCAGCCAAGCAAAGGGGGACAGAAAGTCCTGATGTGGGGATGTACTGTGGGGCGGAGTAACAGAGAAGAGCAGGGTAAGTAGGACAGGGGTGGGGTGAGGAGGACAGGAGTGAAAAGATGGGAAATTTAAGAAGTCTGGCAGACCAGATTTTTATTGCTTTTTCTAGCATGTAAGTTTGTATCTAAGACGCTGGACAAATCACTTCTCTCTCAGCCTCAGTCTCCCCACCATGAAATCAGGACCCAAGTCCGTATGGGTTTGGGGATGGAAGATTAAATAAGGCAGTTCAGTAAAATTCCTGGCATGCAATAGGTAACACTATTAGGTAACATTACTTCCTTTTTATTTTCTAACTTTAAATAAATAATGATAAAGTTGCCTCAAAGTAAGTTTGTACCATTGGAAAGTATCCGTGCTCTAACAATGTGAGAAAATGGCAAGAGTCACGTGATGAGTCTCAGTTCCCCGTTTGGTTTATATCCAAATTGTATTTCCCTTTTGCGACAGTAACAATTGTGCAAGCCAGAAACTGAAACAGCTCCACCTCTTGTGCACCCAGAATCCAGGCTGGCAAAGCAGAGCCGCCAAGAAGGCAGAGCTGCGTTCCTCAGCATGTGTAGTCTGCAGGGGGAACCACCGGCTTCCCTCCAAGGCTTAGGAGCCAAGGCTGACGAACACAGCAGAGATGAGGCAAAGCTGTGGGGGCCTGGTCCAGTGGGCTGTATAGGCCTGCCCACCTTTTCCTGTGTGCACGCAGCAGACTCACACGGCTAACTTACTTTCTTTTTTCATGCAGCTCTCTTTCCTTTCTTCTTCTTTTCCTTTAAAAACAAAGTTGAAAATTATGCCAGATCATTGACTACCTGGTAAACAGGGGTGATTGCTTTGGAAACTGATTTTCTGACAGGCCAGAAGCTCTGATTCTAGGAAGGCTCACCCTTCCGAGGCTCATCAACCAAAAAGCTGCTGTTCTACTGTGAGGCTGCCTGAGGAGCACACACACACACACACACACACACACACACACACACACACACGCACACTCCCTGGCCCCAGTTTCACTCCACCCCCAGTCCTCAACCCCAGGAAATAGATTTCTCAAAAGGCAAAGTTAGATATGAGTCACGGGCAATTCTATTTTGTTTTGGACCATAAGAACTTCTACTGTTGCACTCAAAAGGAGTTACTGAGAAAATACAGTCCTGACTTCAAGGGAAATCCCCACATCTGTATGGTGACTTGAGAAGAACATGTTCTTTTTTCTCTGTGCCCCGCAGAGGCATAGAAAGGGTGTGTGTGTGCATGCGCATATGTTTGCAAATGTACTCATGTTCACAGGTGGGGGGTAGGAAGGGAAACTGAGGCCATTAATATCTGGTACCACAACTTGACTTTGGAGCTTCTAAACTGTTTCCCAGGAGCTGTAGCCTTTGGAGAGAGAAGGCCGGGGAACCCATGGCACACTTCAGCCCATCTACCACACCTTCTCACAACACTCTGTCCCTAGCTAGGGCCATGAGGGAAGGTGAAGACTGTTGCTCACACAATATAATGTTCTGCTTACCCCTCAAATCAGTTCAGTATAGGCAGAGAACTGAAATAGGGACCCCTCCCAAAGAGCATCATGGAGGCAGAGGTGAAGGAACTGCTGAGTAGGGGCTCCCTCAGTCCACAAGAGTATGTTCCATGGCTCCCTGGAGATGGGGGCGATGAGATCTCAGGAAGAATCTGATTAGGGAAGTGTTATTCCTATTCATTTCTCAGGTGCAAAGCATGTGTGCCTGTCCTTGCGGTCTACCTGCAGCCTGCCCATCCTTCTTGCTCTTCAAAGGAAAGCCTAAGAGCTGGAAAGCAGCCACCGCGCTGATAGTGAGTACTGCTGGTGGGTTGGCTCTGCCAGCAATGTCTGTCCTCCATCACTGAGAAGTTTGCCACAAAGCCATTCTGCTGACCAGATAGGACTATTCAACACCCCATCAATCCCAGCACCTATCTGAGGAAGCAGAGCACTTCTGTCTACCCTGAATCTCAGGGTGGCAGGTAAGCATGCAACAGTCTCAGGCAAGGCAGTGACACAAAGCACTGCCCAGAGAAACCACAGGAAGAGGAGAAAACCAGATGGTTATTAAGTCAACAGAGACATTTCCTGGACCACAGATTAGACAGACACCTATGCTTGGCTTTTAGGAGAAAAGGGAACATGGCGAACACATATTCTTAGGAGAGTGGTTATTAGAAAAGAAAATCTCCCAACATGTGTCCTGGGTAGATACCAGTGAGGGTCATCTAAGACCACAGTCCTGGCCACCACTCTTCCTTAAGCTCAGCTCCACAAAGATGCTATCAACAGTGTAGAGTCAATAGTGTAGAAAGATTCTCAAATAAGGATAATTATTTGAGAAAGGCAGTGTGCTGCAGTGCAAATAGGCATATTATAGTAGAAATGAGCATATTTAAGGAGGTCAAGGCCAGAAGACATTTGTCTATAAAGACAAAAATGAGAAGGATTACAAAAGAGATTTTAATAATGGGTGTCTGTTTGTCAATATGTTTTTGTACTTTTATGTTTCTAAAATAAAAAAAAAAAAAAAAAACAAAAGAGATTTTAAACAATAATCTTTGGCATAAAGTTTCATAACAACGGTAGTGCCAATCCGTGCTTGAATCTGGACTGCTGCTGGGCAGTTTTTTTTTTTTTTAAACAGGATTGCAATGGCCCTTATGCAAGGTTGTGGTTCCAGCAGAGACTTTCGTGATGGTTACTGTTACCAGGAAATCTGCCTTGAGATTCTGTCCTGTAACTGCCTGACTCTGTGTACTTATTTATTTGTTGTCAGTTCTGGCACAGTCTACTTGGTTTTGATTCTGACAGTGTTTCTGCTGGAAGACAGAGGGTTGAATGTCTCAGAAAGATTCCTGCATGGTAAGGCTTGGGGCTAACAAGGTTTGTCCACACAGATCACTTACAAAGCCAAGAAATGTGAGCTGCTCCCATGGCCCTATTATTAATGGGGGCATTATTATCTTTCCCTCCTCCTCTCCTCCTCCTCACCTCCAGGTCCATACTAGAAGAGTGGGTCTTTAGAAAAGTATGTGACTTTTCCCTGGGTGTGGCAAAGCTGGAAGCCCATTAGCCTGTGGGTCCTCAGGTGGCCTGGGCATTAGAGACCCCAGGGAGTCTTTGCTGAACACCTGCACTTTGGGTTATGTCAGCAGGGCCATGGGAATGGGCACCTGGGGCCGCAACAGCTCTCATCCGGGCACTTGTCAGTCCCTCTTAGTGAGAGCCTGGGAGGACCATACAAAGCATCTCTTGAACACGAATTCACACCTTCGCCCTGTTTAGATCCTATCTGCTCACTTCCTGCTGTGTAACTACAGAGTCGTTCCTCTGTCAGCACGGGGTAGGGTTTTGTTCATAGGATGCACCCCCAAACTGAAAACAAGAGTTCAGTGACAGTGCTCACTTCCTGGAAGTGCACTGCAGATGCTCCAAATGCACATGCCAGACAAGCACAAACTAGTGGCACAGCAGTTGGACCACAGAGACAGGTCAGTTACTGAGCAGAGAGAAAGATGAAAAGAACTGTGGTTTTATAGTTTTCAAGGTAAAGGGAGCTCAAAGCTCCTTGTCTCCCTGCCCTTATGGTACCACTGCCCTTTCCTTGTATTGCTACTGAGTTTTCAGGAGCCTCGGTTCATCTATCTGTGAAGTGGGAGCCTTAGAGTTCAATTCTTTCCCCGTGGTAAGAGAGATAGGGGTGGCTCTGGTGGGCCTTTCTGCAACCTCTTCTCTCTGTCCATTGCCCTCTCTCTCCTTTGCTTCTGCTTGTCCTTTCTCTTGTCCCTACTCTCCTGGTCAGTCCTCTGTCCTCATTTATCTCTCCCTTCTAGGTAGGATGACAGAGCGTGTGCATCTTTCTGGTTAAGAAGTTTTGCTCTGAAGAAACACAGCCAATTTATGATCCTGCTCTTCCCTGCTGGGGATGGTGTTTATTTACATTTAGGGATACAAAGAGAGAGGCTTAGCTGTGAGTTCCTGAGGCCAAGAAAATTACAGTGATACATAATGGGGCTGCCCTCACTGAGGTGCTGAGCTGGTGCTGGGGCCAGGCAGCCAGTGGCTCCTTGCTGAGCTCAGAGGGGAGATGTGGGAGGAGAGACTCAGAAGGAAGAGTCCCCCTGATCCCAGAGGTGAACTTGCTGCGACATTCTCAAGTCAGAAAAAGAGTAAGACAGAGGGACAGAGGACAGCCAAGCAAGACAGAAAGAGACAGACAGAGAGGCAGAGATGCACACGGAGACTGTCACTTTCCTGGTTACCGAGACCGAATACCCAATACCCACAAGTTAAGGTAGGAAAGATTTACTCAGTTCACAGTCTGTAGAGGTTTCAGTCCATCATCGGCTGACTCTAAAGCAGGGCGGCACATGGCAGAGGAGCAACACAGATGAGAAACAGTCCATGGTGGGCAGAAGGCAGCAAAGCAACAAGAGGTAAAATAAGCCCCTTTCTGCCCCTTATAGTGTGTCAGGCTACCGGGATTAGGATGGTGTCGAACCAATCAGTGGACTGATTTATTAGTCTCCCACCCTTAATCCCCAAACCTTTAATCCCGGCATCGCACTATGAACCACTCATAGTCCACATCCAGCCACCTCTGAGAGAAGTCTACCCATGGCTGCGTGAGTCTTTGAGGGCACATCTAGACCTGAGCCATGACAGAGATGAGGAGATAGAGACAGAGAGAGATAGCAGAGGTAGAAGCAAACAGATAGAGAATTAGAGACAGAGACAGAAAGACACAGCAGAGAGAGAAAGGGACAGAGACAGAGGCAGACAGAGAGAGACAAAGGAGGAGACGGAGTTAGCGAAGACATGAAGCGGAGAGGAGGGGTCCAGACACCAAAACGGAAAGGAGAAAAAACAATACTTGTGCTTCTGAGCAACTTTTAACATCACAAATTTGATGTCAACAGAGGGGCACAAGTCTAATCCCATCATGCCTTATTTTTGCAGGAGTTTTCTTTGTCTGTCCCTCAGTGAATGGCCTGCTGCAGCGGGTGCCTGGCATCTGAGACAGGTGCCATCAGAACTGGCATCAGCTCACTAGGCTTTGATCTCAGACTGAACCTCCTGCGTTTTTCTGGGATGTGGGAAGGCTGAGAGGTGCACTGGCCACAACCATGCAGCTTATCCTAGAGAGCCCATTAATACAGTTATCTGTCTGGTGTATCCCTTGTCCCTCGGTTCCCTGGATCCCTATGTCCTAGCAAAGACATTATATTATCTGACTGTGTGCTGTTTCAGAAAGCAAGATGATGTGTTCAAGCGAGATTATGGGCTTCCAGAGCCCAACTGGAATCTGTATCTGCCATTTATAAGATGTGTGTCTGAAAGTCTGAGCCCCAGTCTTCCCATCTGTAAAATGGGGATGCTAGTATTATAATAAGCATTATTAATAACATTAGCGTACTATTACATAAGAAGATGTGTTTTGGTCCCCATTCACACTCCATATGTATAGCACATTTTACTGTGCCAATGTTTTGCACTCTTGATCTGTGTGGGTGTCACATCATCTCCACCAAGTAAGGCTCATACAACACCCTCTCTCTTCGGATGATGCTTAGAAAGACAAAAACTAAAGTTACTGCTAAGCGTGAGACTCCAAAGCTCTTTTGTTGTAGTGACAACATTAGGTGACCAAAAAACATTAGCTCCCATTTCTTCCACCACTGGTTGATATCTGGTTTTCTGTGTGGACAGGCTGCTCCCTGCAGTGAGAGCTCAGCCTGCACTGTTGCCCAACCTTTTGTAAAAACAACTTATTCCTAGTCAGAAATGGGAGAGCACAGGGAGAGCACCTTCGTCCTCACTGAATGACTTAGATCTTCAGTGTCACCCAGTTTCATGCGCTGAAGGGTTGGTTCTTAGCCTATGGCTGTATTAAAAGGTGGTGGAACCTTTAAAAACTGGCACCTACTGGGAGGCAGTTAGCTCGCTGGGCTGTACCCTGAAAGGGGACATTGAGACCTTGGTTGGTTACCTTTCCTCTTTCATATTCCCTCTGTCTCTCTCCATCTGTCTCTCTCTGTCTCTCTCCTCTCCGTCTGTCTTTGCTTTCTGGCTGCCATAAAGTGAACAGCCTTCTCCACCACTTACTCCCACTATAAGATTCTCTGCTGCCACTATAGACAACATTTCCCGGTCCTTGTCGCTTTCCGAGAAGTTTATATTTGTAATCCCATGAAAAAGGTATTGGAATTCTAACAAGTTATTTGTAATCTACCACTTCCAGTGCAACCCATCGTAGACTGAAGAAACTCAGGCATATCTGTAGCTGTGGGAGCCCAGTCCAGCTAGGATGATGGCTAATTGAAACAAAGGCCTCCACTTGGGGCCAAACCCAGGTTTTGTTAATTTGTGAGGAAAGGAGTGGCTCGAGGAGGAGTGACTATCAGAGTGTGAGGGCTGTGAGCTGGGCCAGGTGGGTGATCTGGAATCACCTCTGCAATATGCGGAGAGAAAGATATGCAAAAGGAGTAATTTATATAACACAATTAGAGATAGTCTCTAATGTTCTGGTGTCAGTGCTTCAGCTCTGATGCGTAACTTTTTATGCCCTTGGAATAGCCTCTTATCTCGAAGCTTGATCCCAGCTGGTAGCATAGAGCATGTCTCTCCCTTTGACCCAGCTCACATGTTTTTTGGGGGAGCTATGCTGTGGGGTAACTCTGATCTGTCACCTTGCTTCCAAGACTATACATCAGCACCTTGGCTAGACAGATTTGCTTTGCTTAAAGCCAATTAAGGGGATAAGGAAATGTCCTAGCCAGCTCAATACATATCAGTACATGGAAATAGGGCCAAAACTTGGAAATAATTGCTCTTCTTTCAAGGAGAGTCTTCCAGGTGGTCCTTCACAGCTACACACTCAAAAGCACCAGGGCCACACTACCATTGACTGAAACCTCTAAACTTATGAACCAAAATAACTTTCCTTCTTATAAGTTTGTCTCAGGTGTTTTGTCACAGCAATAGAAACCTGACTAATGCAGACAGTCAGTACTGTAGTTGAAGGCAGCATCATTAGCCCAGGGAAAAACTACTAAAGAGGATACGATTCTGTTCCTCTCCCCAAATCCTGCCAGGAACCTCACCTTGACCTGCAGACCTTGGAGTCATGAGGGGGAAAACAAGCCCAAGTCAGGTTGTGACTCCAGGTTTTGGTGGAAGAAGAGGCACACACCTGGAATTTTCTCAGGTCTGGAATCCTGACCTCTACTTCATTAGAAAAGCAACAGAATAAGTTAACACACCAGGTTAGGACTCAGCTGCATGGGGGTTTAAGTCTCTGCCCTGCCACTCATCAACTATGAGGTCTTGGCCATGTTACTGTCTCTCTGAGACTGAATTTTCTCATCTAAAACATGGGAATAAAACTAATATCCTCCTGCCAGGCTAGATGAAAGAAGACCAGGGACAGAAAGTCCCTGGCCCAGGCTATGGCATGTGGTAAAAGCTTATTCCAGTTGCTGTCACTCCTCACCCTTTGGAGAGCCCAGGGGCTGTACTCTCTGCTCCTCAGACCCACCTGACTTGGGAACCTCGCCTGGTCACCTCTGCCCCAAACCAAATGTGAGTGCCATTTACAGGGTGCAAGAAACAGCATTTGAATAATGAAGGCTCTATCCTGCTTGTGGATTTTCTATTTAAATGTACTGATCCCTAATTATAGTCTCAGCAAGAAAGAAATGGCTGAGGACCAGCGGGGGTTGTCAAAGAGCAATTACTTGGCAATTTTCTTTCTTCCAGTGGAAGCAAACAGAGGTGGAGATGCAGAGAAAACGGGAGGAACTTGAATTTTCTATTCCTTCCCTTTTTCTGGGCTTCATGTCCTCTGCAAGGTTGGGAAGCCGACTCAGCACTCTTCTTGGAGGACAGGCCAGGAGCTGGAGCGAGGGCAGGAGCAGTGGGGAGTCCTGCGGGTGGGGGGGGGACTCAGCACACTGACATCTCTAGAAAAGCAGACAGTTCTGCTCTCCTCTTGCTCCTGGGTGACAGGAAACAGTAGGCTATGGCGTCTATTTGGGAGGACTTTGTGTTTGTGTTTTAATGGTGTTTTGATGATTTGGATTTTTGCTTTTCCGGGACCGGGGATCGAACTCAGGGCCCTAGTGCTCAGCGGCAAGCACTTAGCCCACTGAGCTGTACCTCCAGCCCGATTTTTGCTTTTCAATCTCTAAAAGTGGGAGGAAGGCTTGCAGCAGAATAACCCAGGGTGCTGATTAAAGGTACAGGCTCCAGTATGCAGAACGAGATCCTGTCACATGTAGCAGCATGAATGAACCGAGAGGACACTATGGTAAGCGAGATAAGTCATGCCCAGAAAGACAAACGCTCATGTGGCAGCTTCGAAACTTCATCTGGTAGAGGTCGAGAGTGGAACGGTGGTCACCGGGGCCTGGGGGAATGGAGGAGAAGGGGAATGATAAGGAAAAATCAGTCAAGAAAGTAACAGATCAGAGGAATAAATTCTGGTGTCATTTTGCACAGCGGGATAACTAGAGTTCACAATAACAGCGTATATTTCCAAATAGCTAGAAGAGAGATTTTTGGATGCCCTCGGCACAAAGAAATTATCAATATTGAAAGAGATGGGGGCTGGGGATATAGCTCAGTGGAATAAGCGCTTGCCTAGCAAGTGCAGGTTCCTGAGTTCGATCCCCAGTACTGCAAAAAAGAAAAAAAAAAAAAAAGAGATGGACGTGCCAATTAGCCTGGTCTTATTACTACACAGTGTACCCGTGCATCAAAACATCATGATATGCCCCAAATACATACATTACAAAAAGTCAACTATAAGTAACAATAAAGATGCCAGTGCTGGAGTCACATCCCAGACTTCCACGAATCAGCATCTCCCCTGTTTGGGGGCCTGGACCAGGGTAAGCGTTGGAGGCTGTACTTGACAGTGAACTACTGGATGCTACCGATGGACGCTGAAGGCCGAGAACCCTCGGTGTGGACTGTCGCTTCCCTGAGCCCATCCTGTTTGCACAGGGCTGCAAGGTAGACACTGAGACTGATCACTGGGCCCTGGGGAAAGCGGCTCCTCACCTCTCGGATGTCTGTTGCTAAATCTGTTTGAAGTGACTGTCAGATATAGAAAAAGATAACAGGAGATTTACACAAAGCAACCCAGAGCCATGCATTGTCACATGCAGAATATCAGATCTGGAAGGCCTCTACACGGTGATTTTGGAAAGCCACAGGGTTTAACTGCCCAGGTTTACAAACCTATGCTCATCACCATTCAGCAGCAAGGCCAGTTGGGATGTGTCACTAAAGCTGTCCCTGTCTCGATTTCCTCAACTGTAGGAATAAGATTGTAGTGGAAGTGTCTTCCTAGAAGGAACATCCAAGATTACATGTATACACACACACACACACACACACACAGACACACACACAGACACACACACCACACATGTGAACTGCTGCTTAGATGCTACTTATCATTGCTGCAGGTTGATTCCACATTAAGCCCAGAGCGTGCACCTTAGATGGACTTTCCCATTTCCTCATCACTACCCTGTCTGATGATTTTGTCCCATTTTACCGAGAAGAGAACTGAGACCCAAAGAGACAAAGTAACCTATTCAAGGTTAGAGAAGCAGCAAAAATGAAAGTCGTTGGTTTTTTCATAAAATATTTAATGCCCTCGGTGTGCCAGGCTCTATTCTAGGCATTGGGGGTTTTGTGGTGCACGAGACAGACAGGGTTTCTGGACTCATGGCAATCGCATCTAGTCTGGGAAGATTTGGAAACAAAATTATCAGGATGCAGAGCTCATGAATCTGACCACCACATACACTCCCTCTCGGGTGAGGGACGGACTCATTCATCTTGAGCACATAATTAGAAGAAATCTTTCGGAAGTCTAGGTGGCTGGAATAAATACTGCTTCTCTAAGAGAGGGGGATAGTTCCTATTGTAACTTCAGCCAAACTGGGTATCCTCTTCCATCTTTGGACCTTGGGCTTGCTCCCTAGAGTCTGTACTTACCGGTGAGAAGAATGCTGAACCCAGAGATGGTGGAGTAGATTGAAAGTGGCACACAGGTCCCTAGGTTCAGGGTTGGTATTCTTTGGGTCTCACAAACTAAACAGAAACAATATTCATTTTACAGTCAAATTTAGCTCTTGGTACCTGTGATTCCAGAATAATTGTTTCAAAGCCCGTTGAGATCTGTCTATTACTGGGAGGAAGAGCTTCTTCTAAACCTTCTAACACATATTTCTTTTTTTTTTTTTAATTTTAGAAACATAAAAGTACAAAAACATATTGACAAACAGACACCCATTATCATAGAAAATAGTACAATCACAACTAATCTATAGACAAGGTGATATGGTCTCAACAGTAGTTGTTGCTTTATCCATTGATATCTTCGAATTGTAGATGTATGGACCCATATACAGACATGCAAATTTAG
>PVLD010024662.1:0-25040 GCA_004027595.1 Dinomys branickii
GCAGTCCTTAAAGCTGCTTTGATGTCTCTCGCTGGGCTGAGCTTCTTCCCGATTCAGGAAAAACCGGTTAGAGCGCGCACTTAACTCACCCTGTGATCGTGCAGACAGGAGTGCCGTTCAGATGTTTTTCCCTGGATGGAGATTTTCCCCGACTCAGAAATCCCGCCGGCCGGTCGCTGTTGCTCCAGTTCGCACAGCGTTGGCTGCGGGGGTGGGGTTCTGAGCGGGATCCCGGAGCCCTGCCCGGTTTGGCGCAGTTTGTCCCACTAGCGCGTTCTCTGTCGGGTTCAGGAGCTGAAGCCGTTCTTCCCTCTGCACTCGCTCTCTCGGCTGGTCGTCTTCTTCCCGGAAGTCCTCATTTCTGTCTTCATATTGCTATATTTCATTGGGTGGTAATCCTCTGGGAGGTTCTCTCTCTGCTGCCTACCCAGTCGCCATCTTGCCGGAAGTCCCCATGGTCATCTTTAAGAAAGGAGTTTACAGATCACCATAGAGCAATGTAGGTTTAAATGTTTGATGTATCAAAGCTTAGTGGCAAGTTCTTCAAACAAACAGCGTGCCTCTTGAAGATGCAACAAAACTGTAGAAGTGCTAGTTTCAAAGGACAAGCAAAAGTCCTCCCACACCAATCAGGTGCATGTTTTCTTCCTCTGAGAACCAACTTGTCCCTCAGAGCGCAGGCCTTCAAGATAAAGCCTTATGTTAATAGCTGGATTTGAGATGGAGAGAAGCAATGGGGAAATCTTCAGATGAGGAAAAAGAAAATTCTCACAGCAGAGGGGACAAAAGACACAACATCCCCAAGCCCTTGCCCTGCATTGCTAGAGCACGTGCACCCTGCTCCCTGGTAACCACACCCTCATCCACATACCTGACTGCCTGCCCATCACCCAGCCTGCAGAAGTCCCCCGGCATCCTGCTGTGGGTGGACTTTGCAGTGATACTGGGTGACACTCCAGTGGAAGGGTTCTAAAGCCACAGAGTCTCAGGACTCACTGGGTGTCCCATCCTGGAGCTAGCTTCCAGGAAGGAGCTAAGCTCAAGCTGGCTCTGGCTTCCTCAGGGTCCCCTGGAAGATGAAAATAAACAAGCATTAATCCTGAGAACTTTTTGTGGAATTATGAAAATAGTCTGTTATAAAACACATCCAGATGTCAGCCAAGGCCGAGTAGATTGGAATAACAGCTCCAAGTCAAATCAGCAGAGGTTGGCTGGCCAGGCTGGGGAGGAAAACTCTAGAATGCCCCATCAGGGGGTTGGGAGGGCGCCGGACGCCCCAGGCTGCTCCACCGGACATAATTGCATAAATGAGCTACAAAAAATAATTTATGGATCAGCATAGACTTTTTAAAAAAGATTTCACAGCTAGGGGCAGGTTTACAGGAGGCCAAAACAAAAAAAGCTATTTGATAATGAGAAGAAACTTTGAAAGGGCGAAACTTTTTAAAACTCCCTCTTGACTTACCATTATTAATTTTTTATTATCAGTTAAAAAAACCCAAAAATTGAAAAACCCTTAAATTTGTTTCCTATTGATTCATAAGCCCAGTTTTTCCAAAATGTGCATGTAAGGGGATTCATTGGAACACTTACTATTAACACCTGTGAGGAATCTACACATCCATCTGTGGGACACTGGCTACATAAATCACAAGGGCACACACACCTCGACAGTAGACAAAACACATGTGTAGAGAGTGAGGGCGCTAGGGAGCTGCTGAGAGCCATCTGGCCTGTAGGAAATGCGGAAAGCAAGGGCCAGCACCTGAAACAACCCTAGTCTAGCCACCTTGACTATTTTAATCTATCAGCAGATGTTTCTCTGTCCTATGCAGAGAAGTTCTGGGAAAAAAACAAGGTTTGTGGTGACCACCACTGGGGAGGGTGGAGCTGGGGCAGGGTGCTTTGATTTTGAGTTCTACTCTCCTGGACGGTTGGGATGTTTTACCTTAAGCATGTATTGCTCTTGTAAAACTTTTTTCTTTACTAGTTTAAGAGAGCGCAAGAGGGTCAAGGAAAGGATGAGGAGTCTGAGGCAAAAGAAAGCCAGCGGCCCTGGAGACCTCCCCCTGGAGGCGGGAAGGCCCCTGTGGAGACACTGACAGCCACTCAGATGCTGGACATCAGACAGCACCGCAGGAAAAAGCATCCCACTCTCTGCGCTTTCTCCAGCCAGTGAGTGATGGCCTAGCAGCACCATGCTGTGCTGGTCCACATGCTTAGTTCCCTGAGCATTCTGACCATGAGCCACAGCACGCTGGCTTGATGGAGACTGTACCCTAAAATCTGCTTTCTTAAAAGGATTTGAAGCTACATACTTCTATCCTGGGGCTCACTGTCTGCTGCTGGGAGCCGCTGGCTGTCATAGACCTTGCGCACTCTGGATGACACAGAGCAGAACCACTTCCTATGGTCATCTCAAGGCTAAGCTCACAAAGGGCTCACGTTCCTGGACACAGCCTCCCTGACACTCCACAGCAGACCTGGTCCCTGCCCTCTGGGCCCACAACTCCTCCCTGCAGTTGAGCAGGGTCCTGTGACTCGGGTTGGGGGAAAATCTCCACAAAGGGCACAGAAAGTGTTATAGGTCAGTGTAAACCAAGTTACTGTTACAAGAACTATTACAGGTTAGAAATCCGAATTAAAGAAGCCCTGAGGGCTGGGGATATAGCTCAGTGGAATAAGCGCTTGCCTAGCAAGCGCAGGGTCCTGAGTTCGATCCCCAGTACCACAAAAAGAAAGAAAGAAAGAAAGAAAGAAAGAAGCCCTGAAAGTGAATCTGGGGGTGCAACAAACTGGCCCACTGGAGCAAATGTCCATAGAAAACTACAGAGCAATGCAGGATTGGGAACCTGCAGGAAAGGTAAGAGTGGCAGGCTCAAAATAAGAAGCCAAGGATTTGTAATAGCTTGTTTTTGTGGTTGCCTTCTCTCAGGCAGGTGCTCTTTCCAATTTTTCTTAGTATATATTTGTACCATATAATGATTGCATCCATCATGGGGAGTTGGTGCATGCCCTTAACCATAACGCATCTTAATTCCTTTCAATTCCCCTACCCCCCTACCCCTCCCTCCAGCCCAGGACAGGTTATACTTAGCTCTGCCCTGGGGTGGAACGCTGACCCCTGTGTAGGACGGGCTGCAGAATAGCTGGGCTGGGGGCTGGCATCTGAGGGCCGCTGGCCCTGTTGGCAACCACCACCGGAGAGTTAGCATCTTGCATGTTGATTTGAAAGAATTCTTTACGTGTTCATGATGCTGATCTGTGTCACATGTTCCCCAGTCAGCTTTCGGGCCCTGCATATATCTGGTTGCTAGAGCACTTGCCTAGCATGAGGAAGGCACTGAGTTCAATCTCCAACACTATAAGAAAAAAAAGTTCTAAGCTCAGTTTTATTTTAATTTTTTATTATGACATTATCCATTCTGAAGAGGGATTTCTTTTTGTAAGATAGTAAATTCTATCAAATTTTCCTTTAAAGTTTCTGACTTTAAGATCCTGGTTTGAGAAACCTCCCCTATGACAAGATTACATAATTGCTGTCTGACATTTCCTTCCAGTGTTTTTATGGCTTTATTATCTTGGGTTTAATTAACTTGATAAAGATCTCAATTTATTACCATGGTCATTTTTGTGGTTAGTGTTTTGCCAAATACAAACTAAGTTGTGCTCCCATGCTATCTTCTAGAAACCTCCACATGTGTATCTGGTTCTTGATGTGTCCTCCCGCCCTGCCCTCCCAGTGCACGGTGACCCCCAAGGAGAAGTCAAGGCCACTGTGATCACTCAAACAGTGCCCTGCGCTGCAGTAGCCACAGCAATTACCACACCATTGTCCTCTTCTTTCCAGAACTTCCTTGGCTTTCCTTGCATATCCCAATTCCAGATACAACTCAGAATCTTTTTTTTAAGTTATACTGATGTCCGCACAGCACTGAACATATTCATCCTGGGGAGTGTGCTAGAGTTTTATGTTTTAAACACTCTTTTTATTAAGTTCTTATCAGGTTCTTTGCATCTCTGCCAGAAGAATTTTGAAGTTTTATTCCTTTCTGCAACAGTTTCTGGAACAGTTTCAGTAAAATAACAATCTGTTCCCTAAGTTTCGGCTGCGTGACCTACGTTATTGTAATTAGCCTCTAAATAGTGTGCAATGGGAGTGCTGATTCTCTGTGACAGAAGCCATTTGTAAAAGCCTTCTTGACTTTCCAAGGTGTGCCCGCTTGACCCTTGCTGTTCTCGTTGATTCTGTTCGGGGAGAGAGCCCGCAAACTCAAACTCCCGCAGCCTATTGTTCTGCATGCCCCACCCACCCTGTGCGCCCCCCCCCCCCCGTTATCTCATTTGCATTCCTACCCTTCCGGGACCCCACCTTGGGGTTGCGTGCTGACATCATCCTCCATCCCCATCTCTGTAAAGGGTTCCTGTTATGCTGCGTCTGCCCCTGGGGGTCCCAGCCAATGCTCACTCACAGGCGTCTCCATGAGACCCCATCTGCTCATTGCTGGTTCTGCGCCTTTCTATTTGTAACTACAACCTGCCTTTCCACTGGACGGCACTGGGCAGCAGCAGTCACCACGGTTTTAATCACACCTCTTAGAGACACTCAGGAAAGAGGACTTCCAGAGCTGCTTCAGAAAGTGGCAAGAACATGGGATAAGTGTGTTTGAAGTGAGGGGGTCTTTTGAAGAGAATTCGTGGCAATGTGTCTTTTGCTGTAATGTGTTGTTCTATTTAAACATGCACCACACATTTCAGTCACACCACTCGTCTCCTTGTTCCGTGACTCTCCGCCCAGGCTGCCCTGCGTGAGGCTCCCACAGACTTCACCATGCCAGGCAGGGGTGTCCCTGGGAAAAGACCCACAACTCCACTACCATCGCTGGTGTGACTCCACCCTCCCCACAACCCAAGTGTTCCCTTTCATATTTCATAGAATTCTTGTTCTCTTGCCTCTTCTTGAGTACACTAACCAGATGTTTTCTAAAACATCTTTCTCCTTTCTGTAGAGAAGATCTGTTCTTTCTCCAGTACCGTAGATTACATGCTGTTTTCCTTGAGCTACAGAATAGTTCCAAGGGACTTCTCTTTTATGTTTGCTCCTGCTTGGAAGAGGAAAATGTGTCTCCCACATGGCATTGCCAACAGACACTGGAAATGGTCTGTCCTGGCCTCACCAGACAGAGAATCTGCCAGCACTGTGACCTTGGACTTGAGAAATACTTTTACATCTATTTTTATAAACCACTCCATCTATGGTATTTGTGTACAGCAGGCAAGCAGATCAACCTTTCTTTTCTCCTCTCATTTTTCTCTTTTCACAAATAATAATAAGTACACCTTGGTGGACTCACTCTACACAAAACAGACAGCATCATTATGCAAGGCAACTAGCATCTTTCCCCCTACTCTCCCTGGCCCCTTTACAGGAACCAGTGCTGCTGCCATCAGGCCCACTCAACAGACAGCAACTTTGAGCTCAGAAAGGTGAACGACTTAGCAAAGGCCTCAGCAAGTACCTGGCAAATGTGGAATTCAGCCCAGCTGTCACATCTGGACACGGCTTCCCCATGCCCCTCTGTGATGCAGGCTGGACAGAGGCCTCTCAGACTGGAGCACAGAGGCAGGATATGGGCAGCAGGATGGATCTCTGATCACCCCCCCTCCCTTCTTCCCTTCCTGATGGCACATGTTTTTTGCTGTTAGTCACTTTCTTGTCTCTTTACTCCTTAAGCACTCTCCCTCCCTTAGACCATTCCCTGGAAGAAGGCGCATCTACTTTACCTGCAGAAAAGACCACCATGGATATCCCAAGACTCCTACTTTGGTGTGCGAAATTCCCATGAGGGTAATATTCCACAGTCAGGGAACATGGAGGTGTCCACTTGTCCTTGAAGAACTAAATACATGGACTGTCCTTTTGCCCCTGAAAAGCAGTCAGTAGAATACCTAAAGTACCAGTCAGCACAGCAAGGTTTTGTTCTAGTAACTAATAGTAGCCAAATATCTGCATTAAAATAACAAAAATTTATATCTTGCTCATGTTACATATTCACTTTAGATTATCAAAGTAGCTCTGCTTCTCATAGAATCAGCCTATAGGCATAGCTATTGTTGCAAAGATTCTACTCACTGGGCCAGAAGACAAGAGAAAGGTGGGGAGTCTCACAATATGGACTAATAACACTGGCCCGGGGGTGAAGATCATTTCCACTCATAACCCATTGGCAGGAGTTGTCACTTGGCTCTGCCTACCCACAGGAGGCTAAGAAGTGCAGTCCCACCACATGCCACAGGGAGGGGGGTGTGGCGAACAGCATTAGTGACACTGCTTTCTGCTACATCAGCTCCCTGCAGTCTTCGGCACCAGGACCAGGAAGACCCATGTTCCCAGACAGCTCTACCAAGGCAGGAGAGGATGATGGCATCCTAGATGAGGGAAGATAAAGGAAGTACTAAAGGTCAGAAAATAAAGGAAGTGCCACACTTCCAACTGATCAGCTTATGGCCAAAAGTTCTTTTCTTCACCTTACAGAAGGCCTCCCAAGACTACATAATGATTTCAGCTTTTCTTTCCACTTGCTTCCTGCACTTGCAAGCTAACTTTTCTACTTGAGTTGCACTCACCAAAGAGAATTAGCTTAAGGACTGGCACTAATTTTGCATATGAAAAAAATTAGCAAGTGTGAATTATATAGTTATATCTTGATGAAATCGCTCAAGGATCATGGGCAGAACTGAGTTGATTATTTCCTTCTTGGGGAGGAGTCAGTGTTTTCCAAGGGCAATCTGCACAGGGCAGGTCATGCTGGCTGGGAGACCGTAAGAACTCCCCAGTTCTTTGCTTCTCAGTTACACTGGGAGCCAGACAACATATCTCTAGATCTGTTTTGTTCTAAAACGTTAGGAACGTAAATTATTAAGGAAAGTCAACTTTCACTTCTGCTATTGCCAAGAACAACCCTATCTTCTCAGCCTCACTGCCCCCGAGCCCTCAGGGCTGGAGTTGCTCAGATGAAGTTCCCAGCCCTGTTCCTCAGTGCCCCTGGCCAGGGAGGACCTGTTCCCAACTGAGTATGTCCACCACCTCCAGATGACACACTCAGTATGTAAACCAGCACGCAACCCGGCACCCCCAGACCACAAATGAACATGGTCATGAATCTCCCAGACACCACAGTTGTCCTCACTGGTCTCTAAGCCTCTGCTCTACCCTTCCCCAGGGCCTCCTGGAGTCTCAAAGGGTTAATATTTACTAAAGGATGGATGGATAGTACCACTTAATAAACCTTAATACACTCTACAGTGCATCCTTAATCCAGGACATTCAAAGACCCTCAGACCACTGTCTCCCATCCCCTGTACACACTTCCTGTTGTGTCTCCTGCGCCCTCCTTCTCGCCACAGGATCCAGACTCACTACCCTTCTGCTGCCTGTCCTGGGACCCCTTCTCCTGCCTGGGTGCTCTGGCCCCTCCTGTCCTTCTGTCAGACATGGTTTTCTTCCACTGCTTTACCCAGCTTGTGCCTGACCTCCCTACCCCCCAAAAGCCCACTGAATGGCCATGTTCTCCTGGGGTCTTCCCTGCTGATGAGATCCACTTAGGGCCCCTTCAGCATACTCCTCTCATTTTGCTGCATCACTGACATGCTTTTAATTGTACAACTTTCCTTATGCATAATCACCCACTGCCATATGAAGCTGTGGGCTCCAGAGGGCAAAGACCATGCTTGCTTCACCCGTTGCTCTTTCTGGCCCTTTCACCCAAATTAGCACAGGCTTTGGCCCATAATAGGCATCAAGAAATATCCATATACGAAGAGAGGAGTCTACATAAACTAGCGTCATGGAAACTTTTCTATATTCATTCAACTTGCCCCCCAATGCAAAGTGACACATGTATGGAGCTGCTGATTACAACACAATTGTAAAAGATGAACCCATCCCAGAGGGACAGGTTGAGAGAGCTGTGGCGATGCCACAGGACAGAGAGCCATTCAGTGCTGAGTAAGCACATCTTTGCATGCTGTCACACAGTGAGTACAGGACGATGCTTTTGTCTAAGAAAGGAAGCAGGGCATGTATGCATGTACCTGTTTTAGTTTTTAAAAATGCAATGAAAACAAAATTGAATTTTAAAATAGGTGAAAAAAGTAGAAAATAAGAAACAAGAGATAGGAATGGAGGCTAGATTCTCTAAATACACTTGCTTTATAGTTCTGAATTTGAAATCTAATGGCTATGTTATATAATTACAAAATAAAGGTAAACCAAGATGGGGAAAATCCTTGCAAATGAAAACCAAAAAAATGAGCCTGATTATGTATCAGGTTGGTAGTTTAATTGCATAGAAAAGAATTATTTTACATCACTCTAAACCATGGAAGTGGAACAGTTCACACCTAGTGGAATATTTCCTAAAGACAGAAAGAATGTAACATTTTTAACAGTATCCAAGAGTCTTACTTTTTATTAAAAATAAACAGTGCTATTAATATTGTTGTTTTAAAACTATACTCACCCAAATGTAATAGACATGAAGAACTTCTGGTGTGAACATAAAAAAATCAACATAAAATATTTTTAAAAGTTAAATGAAATCCCCCATAATTTTACATTTGATTAGGAATGGAAGAGCATGAATTAATAATGTATTATATTATTCTCCTTCAAATAAAAAGGAGTGTGTACTTTCTATCCCAATAAAACACAGTTTTCTTTGATTTCCAAAAAAACACCCATAGCCAGGCATGGTGGCACACATCTATAATTCCAGCACTTGGAAGGCAGAGGCAGGAGGATTGCCACAAGTTCAAGGCCAGCCTGGGCTACATAGTGAGTTTGAAAGGATTCTCTCACAAAGAATGAGACAACGAAAGCATCAAAAAGAACAACACTTGCAGTGAAACTAAACATCAAAGAAGTTAAAATCGAGGAGAGCACGGTGATAGAGGATTGCACGCCAAATCAATATTCTAAAAACTGAGAGAAAGGGAAAAGCATCTTCCTGGACTCTGACACAAACTGTCTTTGGGAGGAACCAATAAGCTCATGGCCAAAAGTTCTTTTCCATGGAAAAACTCTAGGTAGTATATCCAGGAGGGATTACTTTGTTAAACAATCAACATCTTCCACCCCTAATAAAACAGTGATGATGACCGTGACCGTGAGCAGCTGACAAATTCGTTAGGCAGACACGGAGAGTTCCCACTATGAGCCTTCACATCCACGCAGGACAAGAGCCAGCCTCCCCACGCCCTGGTGACAGAGCAACAAATGGAAAACATTTCTGCCAAAACAAACCTACACTGATAAAACTTCTGTATTGAATCACTAGGTCACACAGCACGGGATAGAAGAACAGCTGTAATGCTGTTCATGTAGGCGCCCAAATGCACAGTGCAGAAATTCTACAGTGCACAGTTCAGTTTCTTTAAATAGTAAATAACAAGAGAAACGTGAAGAGAGACAACTCGTCTGCGTGTGTGTATGTGTGTGTGTACCAAATAATGTGTGCAGTCTTTTATTTCCAGTTTTAATCAAATTGGAAAATAATGAGGGAAATTTGAGCATTGGCTGAATATTAGATGATATTAAGAAATCTTTTCATATTCCTAGTGTGATCATGACAAATCATTGTTCTTCAATATCTTTCTCTTAGAGATGCATAGTTCAGCATTTATGGATGCAAAGGTATAATATCTGAATTGTCTTTTATGGGGGGGTTAAGGCAAAGACGGAGAGAGTGCGTTACAAGTGAAACAAGAAAATAAATGTAGCCAAATGTCTAACCTGTTTCCCTAAATACCTACTTTACACAGATATTAATAAATTATTGATCCTTTCACAAAATAAGAATCACATGCAGTTTGTTGACAATAACTAATTTTACATTTAAAGCTAAAGTATCCCCTCAGTCATGTTCTGTGCCCCTCACCTCAAGTGCAATGAATGGGCAAAACCAACAGCCCCTCCCTCCCTCACACAGCAGTGTTTTCTGCTGCTTTTCCTGGCCTTTTCTCGTGGTCTGCTGTTCTCCTTTACTTTCTTCCTTCTTTTTTTATGACCTTTGATTGGAGACTCAATTCCAGTCCTTAGATTAGAAAGACATAGACACCTTTCTGTGCTCCTTCCTGCTAAGCCACCTCTCCATCTCCTTTGAGAATTCTCAGCCTCATCTTACCCTGAGAGACTCCTGCCTTGGGAAGATGGTTGAGAAGGTGTTTCACAGACCTCAACTAACGTGAGATCACTATAACCACAGAGAATCTTCTGAAGATCACAGACAGCAGGAAAGCCAAAGATGCCTCATCTGTTCAGCACCACAGGGACTGTGGGTGCAGAAAGGCAGTGGGACATCCACAATGGAGATACCAGCCAGGCTGCCCTGTCCAGTGGCCTGTCACATGAGGGACACAAGACAGCATGAGAGGCCCAGCCTGAGCTTGTGATCACAGAGGCATTGATAAGGAATCCAAACCAGTCTCCTGCTAGATACAGTGGTACCTTGGGTCTACAGACTTAATTCATTCCACAATTCTGGAAAAGATGGCCATGTTCGTGTTCAGGCACAAAGATGGCTGTGGCTGTGTTTGTTACCCAAGGCAGAGTTCACAAACAAAAACAAACTTTTGCCAAATGCTTCTGTTTGCAAACCAAATTGTTCACTGAACCAAGGTGCCACCGTACTTCAGTATAGACAGTAGCTTTCACTTTCTGAGCCTCCAGTTCCTCTCTGTGCACTGAGTTCAGAGACCCTTGGCACAGACTTGCCATAGAACATCACACACAAGCCCCGGGCCTGCACATGGACTCCCAGTGGGGTTCCTCGTGAATCCTAAACGGGTTACTTCAGCAGCTGAAGTGAATTTTCTGAAACATCATGTCCATGCTCACAGTAAACAGCTTGTTCATCTTCTCATCTTGTTCCAGAAGCCCTCATTTATCTCTCAGAGTTTCTGGGCTGGCCCTCCAGCACCCTTCCAAGTTCAGTGCTCTTGCTTCCAGCCCACATCCTGGTCACTGCTCTCCAGTAGGCCCCAGCAAAAGGGAAGCTCCGACAGGGCCACTGCATCTGCCTCACTGGTGCAGAGGAGGGAGGACAGTTCTCTGCTCATCTGGAAATGATGAACCGTTTCCTGCCATGGCCAAGCAACTTGCTAATTAATGATCTGAGACTGGCACCCACTGTCTGCTGTCTGGCTCGTTTATCTTCTCTGCATGGACACATTAAGTGCAGTGTGGGAATCTTGCTCATTCCTGGGCTTCTGTCCCTGACTTAAAAGCCTGGAGGCTTGGAGTAGGTGCCAATGGTGAAGGCCTGGGGCAGAGGAAAGTGCAGATAACCTGAGCTGAGGGCCAGGCATGGACCAGAAAGGAACGCGCAAGCTCCTCAGCATTTCTTGCCCCTTAAATTCTCAGGGAAGAACCAAGAGGAAGATGAGGTGAGTAGGATTATGTCATTTGGAGATGAAGAAACTGATGTTCAGAGAGGGTAAAAAAATGCATGCTGGGTCACATAGCTAGTAAATGCTTCAGCTGAGATTTCAACACAATTGGCGGGACTCCAACCACTATCTGTAACCACTGCATGACACACTCCTAAATAAAGCCAGCATCTGTAGAAGTTAAACAATATAATTGGAGCTACATACATATATGAGCAATTATGGGTGTAATATATACAAGATTCAGGATTTCACAGGAGGCCGTGATCAGGGAAGAATACAGAGTAGTTTTTTCAAACTGTGTGCTGAGTTTGTGAATGTTCATTTTATGTTAGTTTTTTTTTTTTATCAAAGTGTGAGTATAGGAGAAAAGAGCTAATAACTTTTTTGAAACTAAAGAGATACCTTCACAGAGCAATAGTATTCATCAAAACTAAGATGCATGTAAGCCCATTTGTCAGAGTCTTGTGCAGAATATTACACTAGGTGCTATTGGGTATAAAAGGAAATATGAAAAGAAGATTCCCGTCTGCTCAGTACAGTAAGGGCCCTCATCAAGAGCTTGTAATGATTATCCATCATCTCTAAAGGCTCTGCAGAGATCATCTGGCCTTTGGCCTATTTTAAGGATTTCTGTCTAATCCAGATCAAGGATGCTCTGAAAAAGTTGTGAATTCTGTCCTGCTCCTGCACTGCACCTTGCAGGCCTGAAGTCTGGGACCAGCTCCTGGCATTCCACTCTTGTGACACTGGCATGGGGTAGGAGGAGCAGTGTCCCTTTCTGCTCCCTGAATCCTTTGCAGCGGAGCAGAAAGCCAGGCCTTAGGATGATCTCTTCCAATGGTAGATGGGCCAAGGCCAGCACAGTCCTACAGGCAGTTCACTGGCACATTCAGATCTGATCTATAGGTACCCTCCTGGCCACCTGCTGGAAGGACAGTTCCTTGAGGCAGGCACAGCCCACTTACGAGAGGTCTGAAACTCTCCAGACAGGTACCAACACCTGTAGCATTGGAGTGTGGCCACCTTTCCATCCCCACATCCTCAGTCCCTGTGGCTTTCAGCGACCACTGGCCTGGGCATGTTCCCAATTCACCTTTCCCCACCTGGGTGCCCAGGTTCCAGCCACAGCGGAAGTTGCACGTGGCCCTGGAAGTTGCCATCCAACCCCCAGAAGTTGTGTGCCTCTGGGAAGTGAGGTTGAGGAGAGGCGAGCAGGCTCTGCAGGCACAGTGCTGGCTCACTCCTGCCCCCACTGACCCTGGGGCAGGTTAAGGGTACAGCTGCAGTACGATGTGCAGAGGCCTCTGGGCAGTTTCCCTGCATCCTCTTGCGGTCCACCAGCATGGAACCTAATCAAGTGCCCTTTTCATGGAGTAAATCCTTACAAGGCAGCACTCACATAACCTGGAATCAAATGCTTTTTTCTTCTGTGATGTCTTTGCTGTGGCGCACAATTCCATCCTTTCTGGGTTTCTCCATCATGTAATCAGCCAAGGGCCAAAGCAGCTGGAGATGATGAATCCTTAACTTCTCCAGAACCTGGGCCTTCCACACAGTTTCTGAAAGGCACCTGAGGCCCACACTCAAGAGTATCACTGCCAGAAGAGCATCTTGGTGTCCTATTTTTGTCAGATAATTCTGATTTGTTTTTAATAACTCAAGCTGGAGAAAAAGAAAGTCTTGGATAATCATTTTATAGCAGTATACTGTCAAGCCAGTGAGGTATGACAACTTCCCAGAATCATATCTACCCAAAATTAATCTGTCCCAAATTAAGGGAAATTTAACTTTCAGCAAGTTGGAGTTCACAGAAGAAGTAATGCCCTGACCTTTGGCAGAGAAAACTAGAAGTTGGTCCTTACCCATTTTTTCTTCTTGTAGTTTTTAAGGACCACAGTCCATTCTACAGATCCGAAACTAACCCTCACTTAGAGTGGAATAGAGAAAACATCAGCCACATGGTGGAAGACGCCATAGATGTCCACTTCGGTACTGTTCAAACACACATGAAGCCTCTAGGGCTAGACATTGGGTTGAATGCTGGAAACCATCAGAGACGGATAAGAGCAACATCTTCCTTCTGAGAGCTGACAGCTCAGTAAGAAATCGAGCAAGAGATAAGGCAAACCGTGATGTAGATGACAAATTATGGACATCTATGGAAAATGACACCCAAGATTTGGAAAAGCTCTTGGAGGAAATGAAATTCAAGCTTAGCTACTCAGGAGAGACTGTGAGTTTGGGGGAAATAATTGCATAGAAGTACAATGGGCAGGAAATTTTTAAAAGAATAACCCAGTGTAGTAAAAGTTATGTAGTTTTATAAAGATTTCTTAAATGCTCCAAACTATGATGCTTATATGAATGTCATTACAGTACCCAGTAATTTTTTTTTTTGCAGTGCTGGGAATTGGAGCCAAGATCTTAACACATGCTTAGGCAAATGTGCTACCACTGAGCCACATCCCTAGCCCCAAAACACTTCACTTGCACCATTTAGATTGGTGTGTTTACAAGTAGAAGATCTAACAGTGCTAGCTTATTTGACTGCAGCAAGGTGAAGGCAGTAGTTCATGCCCAGAATAGAAGCCCAACAGTGTCACAGATATGCAGGTCCATCTACTGTCCTGGCCTACCATCTTTAATGCACGGTTACATAATGGCTGCTGTGTGCCATGGACTGTGTCCCCATTCCAACATGGAAAAGAGTGAGCTGGTGAGGGCAAAGACAGAGGCTAAAGGAACGACCTACCATGTCTGATCATCGAAAACCTTGTTTTTCTTTAAGCCCCACCTATTAACTCCTGTTTCTATGTAAACAGCCAGAGTACATATTGACACTCAAGAGTTCTGTAGAGAAGAAAATAAAAAAGAACACTGGGAGAGCAGCTGTCTGCTAGCAATTAGTCATTCCTGCCAGAACATCACTTATTGACTTTGATGGCTTATGATAGAAGCTTAAATTGCCTGGTACCAGTTACTACAGTTCTGGATGTCTTCTTCTCCTACACACAGGAACGCTGCTTCCCTCCTGCTAAGAGCTAAGTATACACGGTGCCTACCTGCAGCTGTGGAGGGTGAGCAGCAGGCACATGTGTGGCTCCTGGATGAAGGATTTAGCAACAGGTCTGACTTGACTTCCAGCCCTGCCCTTCCTGCAGCAATGCCCAAGAGGCTTGGGGTCCAGATGGAGCTGAGTCTTGGAGTGACAGCTCCACACTGGATATAGCACTCGAGTAAGAAGTAAACCTTTGTTCCATTAAGCCATTAGGATACTCTGGTTTCTCTTCAGATCGTATAAATCTTTTGCCTTTCACTATTAAGCCATTAGGATTTGGAGTTTTTCTGCTTGATACCGTAAAACCTAGTCTAACCTGACAAACTGATAGTCAATTAATATTGTGTTCATTTGTTTCATACCTAAGTGGGGATATAGTAAAATGTATGTATTTAATAACTAGTTGCATTTCTTTACATAAGAGTTAAAAACATATATGATCAACAGTGTGCTTCTAGGATGATAGTGGTTTGGACGGGGAGATAATCTACAAGTATATGAAGAAGCACAGGTAAGCCTCATGGTGTTAAAGTGGCTCTTTGAGGGGAATGTGGAAGAAATGGCCCAATTAAGGAAGGTCCCTGGCAATTACAGGGCCATTATTCAAGATGGAGTGGCTGGCCATCCTCTGCCCTTATAAGCCCTAGCAAAATGATGGATTTTCTTCTTACTAATTTTGGAGTTATTTCAGACTTACAAAATTTTGTAACAAGAGTATAAAGAATTCCCCTTCAACTTCTCTCAAACCACCCTCACCTGCTTTTGCTCCTGATGACCTGGAAAATTATTTACCTTCTGGGCAAGTTCATCGTTCTTTCTGAAGTGTGGAGTCCTGGAGCTCCTACCTCTACCTTAAGATGTCTTTGTCCACACCCTTTCTCCAGATGAACTAGTGAACATCTGCGGCTTCAGTTATGCACAGGTGGCAGGTGACTGTCCAGCATATGCCTGGAGCCCAACCATGCTTCTGATTCCACACTCTGTATCTTCTCTCAAATAACTTTGGCAATATGCAGCTGTTGTGCTTCATGCAGAGCTAGTCCTTGATAATTTGCTAGCTATCTTTGTAGATAGATTTTTGCAGATTAAATGCCTTGAAGAGCCCTCCAGACCCCGGCAGGAAGGTGTGAAGGTCTAGTAGTTGGCAGAAATGACTCTGCACAGCACCAGATGATGGTGGGAGGAGGCTATCAGCAGTGCCCTGGCCTCTGTGGCCTCTACCAACTCAAGAGGGGTCCACCACACATCATGATTAGCTAAACATTTGGGAACTTAGAATTCCATTTAAGGCTGCTCATCTCTCTGGAACCTAGATGGCACGTGCTGTCTGAATGTGTCCTTTTTGACTGGGGAGAGCAGACCACACTGTCCTCAGAGGTCTCTCTGTCCCTCAGGGGTGGTCAGCCCCACAGATGCCAGCGCTCCCAGGTGCTCAGAAAATGCTCAGTGGTGACATTGCTGGATATCAACCTGTCAGTGTAGTTCCTACAAGGGCTGGTGTGACAGATTTGGGGACTCAGTTGTCTGGCAGAGATAATTATTGATTCCTTCATACATGTGGAGAGCAGAAGTCTAATGCTGGGGGAAGCCAGGGCTTAAACTGACTTCCTGCAAATGTTCTGGCAAGTGACCTCTGCTGCCCTGCACTACCACCTGACTCCCTGCTCGAGGACTTGGTTAATTGGCAACTGACAGGGCCGGTGACACCACGCCGGACCACACAGCCCCACCTCCAGCACAGTGCTGAGAACCCTTTGTTCAGTAGGTTGCCGGAGGACTCTTGGTTTATTTCTGTAATCCCCTTTGTAGGTTCTGGCTCCAGTCAGTATTGGAGCCAATCTGAGCATCCTCCTTTCCTCATGCCCCAAAGAGGCTTAAGTCCCCCAAGGGGCTCGACCTCCTCAGGGCCCTCCCAGTCCCCAGCTACACTTGACAACCAGCAAGAGCTTCATTGGCTTTTGTTCCCCCAGGAGCAGGGATACTTGTGCAGCCACTGCTCTCTCAGCCTTGTGACTCCCAGGTAGGTCTGAAAGGGTGCTCGGGCATTTCGCTGTTCCTGGCTGTAGAGATGGGAGGCAATGTATAGACTTTCAGTGGGTGATCTGGTTCAGTCTGTTGCCCCAGGGATAATCTGCTCTGTTGATGGTAGAACAGGAACTGTCAGATGGCCTGTGGCTATGGGTTCATCAGGCACAGGCAGCAAATGCACAGCACAAACGCAAGCTATCTCTGACAGAGGAGGGAACACACGGGACCCTCTGCCTTATCTGCCTTATCTGGTTTTGTAAACCAACAACTGCTCAGAAAACTAAGTCTGTTAATCAAAAAATAATCCTACAACAGGAGGAGAGTAAGGTGGCAGAAATGAAGCAAGATTAGCTAGTAGATGGGAACTTTGGGAAGTTAGACAATGAGTCCTGGGGGTGGGGGGCAGCTTCATATTATTCTATCTCTATGATAAAGGTTTTTAAATCTTATAAAAATTCAACAGTGTGACTTACTGATATAATTTACACTCATTGTAAGTATTTGAAAAATATTGATAAGTATCTATAAATGGGGTTCCCCAAACAAAGCTATTGTCAAAATCTTGGTGTAGGTATATTTACAAATAGAAAGACTGGGATTATTCTGAATAAGCAGTCTCATACCCTACCAACTTTTAAAACTTGGTATTGTGCTACAAGCATCTTTTCAATTTTAAAATGGCCCAGCAGCTGGGGAAGGCCTCATACTCCAACCTGTAAATGTAGCACCACACTGCTCAGTGCAGAGAAGTTTCTGTTCTCTTCAGCATCTACTATCTCGGGTTGCTTTACTGTTCATGAATTGGGAGTGGTGCGATTTGACCTTTTCGAGCCTTGCTGTGTGTGCAACTGCGTTCCTTCCCCTGCACCCATAAGCCAGTGTGTAGTCCAGGGGGTCCCAGGGGTCAAGGTAGTTCCTGTATCCCCAAGGCACCCTTACCTTTCCTATTGTTCAAGAAAGCTCACCAGAGGGTGAGCAAGTGGGTGTGATACTATGCAATGACTCATTTGTACACCGTAGCAAACCCTGAAATCAACCCCTCTCCCAACTTGGCCTCACTGGCCCTGGCTTCAGGCTTCTCAGCAGGCCTTGGCTGGGTCCAGTAATGGGCCTTGTCTGAAAACTGGCGTGGAGAGTCACGGTGAGAGGTGACTGCAGTGGGATGGAACAGCCAAGCTGATGGAATGCACCCCAGCCGGAGGGTGTTGCATTTGACCTCAGAGCCCACAGCTAATGGGGCCTCTGGATCTGAACTGGAAGGAGTGGATTGTCATGGGAGGAGCCAGCTCTCCCTGAGGCCGTGCAGCACAGGCGCCAGCCCACTCTGACCTCTGCCAAAATACTTGCATCCCCAAAGTGGAAAGAAAAGAGGGTTTAAAACTTTAAATTTCAAAAAACGTATTTGCTAAACTCCAGCTCTCCTGACAACTTACCAAGGTGCTTATCTTGGGGAGTTTATCTCATCTGACCATGCTGGAAGTAAAATCCATGTTTGGAGAAACCAGTTCTGTCACAAGGTCTACTGACCTGCTGCACATCTGGGTCAAAGGCAGCTTCTAGTCCAACCCACCTGGCAAGAGCAGTCTCACTCCTCTGAGCTCCTGGGAGTTGTGAGGCCTGGGCAGGCAGGTGCAGCTCTGCAGAGGTACTTCTGGTGAGTGGCCCCATGCACAGTCTTGAGAACACCCCAAGCACCTAGGCCTTAGCCAAGGATGTTCAGCGAAGCTTAAAGTCTTCAGGGTAGAAGGGTTAAAGACAGCTGATTTCCAAATAGCCCAGGAGGCAGAAGAGGAAATGCCTTCACCACAGCAAACAGCCCTTCATGGGCTAAGGGGAGCAGACAGGCCAAGAGGCACAGACCCCTGCAGTGCAAGGGTCCATCACTCTGGCCAGGACACAGTGGCAATGATGTGCTGGACACCACAGGTGGCCACCTCTGCACACATAAGAAACGGGCCTCTGATCTGCTCAGCAAGGAAGCCTCCAGGAGTTCCAGCCAGCTCATCCTAGGGACTACCTGGGCCCCCGAGGGTCCCCAGACTGCTACCTGTACAGCGGGAAACCAGTGGCATCTTCATCTGCTTTCTGTTGCTATATCTAAACGGCACAGATGGAGCAGTTCTAAGCAATTCTAATTTTAATTGTCGAAGTCATGACTCTGGAGGCCGGGAAATGCACACCACAGTGCTGGCTTCTAGTGAGGTCCTCAGCGCTGCCAGGAGATATGGCAAGAAGGAGCGGGCATGAGTCAGAGAGAGAGCTCTCAGACAAAGCCACCCCCACAATAACCCACCATCCCATTAAGATGTGAACAGATTAACCGAGAACTCTTGACCAGTGAGCTACCACAAACATATGACCCTGGAGATCCAGTTTCCAGTGCATGACATAGGGACACAGTCAAGCCACAGCAGGCACATGTTAAGAAGTGATAGAGTTCAAGGCTGAGGGAAAGACAGCTTGGCATGCAGACCTCGTGTTGGGTGGAGGCACTTCCTGGGGACTGTCCTGTTGGCCCCATGTCAGGCAGTCTGGGGAGGCAGGGGACATCGCTGCAGCCCCCAGCAAGGGTTTGCACATGGCAGAGACTCTAGAATATGGGATGCACATCTCTTTGAGAGAGATGCTAAGGATGGGACATAAAAGGCACTATGTCCTCACCGGCCGCAGCAGGAGCAAGCAGTGCCATCAGAATGGTCTGCAGAGGACTCAGACAGGCTGGGATGAGATAATGGAGGAGAGGAGAAACACAAGGCGCTGCTGTTGTCCACTGGACCACAGAGAAAACCTGCTCTATGCCATGTCAAAGGGTATGACAGAAAACACAAGGTAAGACACAGATAAAGCCAAGGAGTTGATGGTAAGCCAGTTAAAGTCAAGAAAATAGAATTTTAAAAAGTATAATGACATAGAATTAAACTTTGAAGATTACCAGTAAGTAAAATAAGCAAAATAAGCTGAAGAAATTGGTATAAAGTAAGCTATTAATGGCCAACACACCAAATAGATAATGAAAAATATTTGTAAACATACACGAGTTATACTGATTGTAATAATAAGAAAATACCTCTGAGCATAATGTTTTAGAAAAGCAAACCATGACACCCAGGATATTCCTGGCATAGTACATGATGGAACAAAAGAGGGTTCCAAGCTGGGGATACGGCTCAGTGGAATAAGCAACAGTTTGGCAAGCGCAAGGTCCTGAGTTCAATCCCCGGTACTGCAAAAAAAAAAAAAAAAAGAGGGTTCAGTCCAGATTCAAAACACTTGTATACAGAAATACACACACCATCACACACCTACAGAAGAGCATGTGCACAAGCATACACAAGTGTGTGCATGAGTCTGGAAGGGAAGATATCAAAATGCAGACAATGGTCAACTCTGTGGGCCTATTAGTAATTTTAAAAGGCTCGTGCAGCCATTATCTGTATAACCGAGTAACAAACGTGAAGATAACATTTCATGTAATACAGCATCCAGAGCTAATTCCCTACTATGTTCTCTATATTTTTTTTTTCCGGGACAGGGGATCGAACTCAGGGCCTTAGTGCTTAGCGGCAAGCACTTAGCCCACTGAGCTGTACCTCCAGCCCGATGTTCTCTATAATTTTATATTTCCTTTATTGTTTTTGTGTTAACAGATGCAAAGATAACTTTATGTAATACAGCATCCAGTGCTAATTCCCTGCTATTTTCTCTATAATTTGGTACTTCTTTTAATGTTTATGTGTTAACTAATGTGAAGATAACATTATGTAACACACATCCAGTGCTATTTCCCTACTATATTCTATATAATCTTGTATTTCCTGTATTGTTTATGTGTTATTCTGGTTTATACGTCTCCATTCTTTTGTCTTTAAAATAAAAAAAAATTAAAAAAAAAAGGCTTGTGCTTTTCCAAACGTCCTACAATGGCCCAGTATTATTTTAGCTGCCAGAGGAAAAATGTTTTCCAAACGATGAAAAGGTCTGTGTTGTAACTCAGAGGCAGCGCACTGGCCGAGCGTGTGCAAGGCCCTGCCTGAGTTCATCTCAGGCATTGAAAAATGATGGGTAATATGTCCGTGGGAAAATGAGCCTTTGTGCGAAAGTTACTCTGTTAAAGACATTTTTACCGGATTAGTCGTCACGGAAGGAGTGCTACGATGCATTTTTTGCTCCTCAAGGATATAATGTCCAGTCATTCGTTCACCTGAAGATATTGACTGCGCATTAGTTTATACCAAGTCCCTGCCCAGATACACGGGATTAACAACGACCAAGATTCGGCCTCATCCTCTTAGGGGTCAGGCTGTGGCTGAGAGGAATACACAGTAAACAGAGTCCTCCATAGATGGTGGGGAGAAGGAGAGAAACAGCAAAAGGGCAGTCGGTTCTGCACTGCTGCAGTGTAGATCAACAGAGGCGCAAAGACCTGAAGGGGTAAAGGCGCCATCCTGTGGGCACCTGAAGGAAAGAGCCAGAAAGCAGGAGCGAGGAGTCCGCAAGTAAGCTCCTGGCACTGTCCGGTCTGGCGCTTCTGGCGACTAGCAAGGGAGCTCCCAGGGTCTGGCAGCTTAGCTCTTTGCTGGCACCACCAGGTCCAGGGGTTCCTGGAACCCTCAGGTTCGGAGGTCCTGGCGTAGAGGTGGTTAAGCCCCAGCAGGGCCGAGCCACAGTAGAGCCCGGTGTGCTGGGTGAAGGCCGGTGTGACCCCAGGTGCTGAGGACAAAGGGTGACAGGGCAGCGGGGAACACACAGTAGCCACCTGGGAAAAGCACGGAGGGCAGCGGGACCTGTGGGCAGGGCTGTCGCATGCAGTGTGCCCAGAGCTGCCGGTCCTCACACAGACCTCTTGACCCGGGCTGCTCAGATGGTCTGGATAACTGCAGCCGAGAACCATTTGCCGCCAAAACCAACGTGCCGCTGCGGGCCTCTCTACAGCCAGGGCTCCACCCAGCACAGACTCCCAGGAGCAGGTAGGGCCTTACCTCAAGGTCAGGGACGTGGTCAGGCTGAGACTTTGGAGGGGACCCTGGCCACGCTGAATCCCAGGCAGCAGTCTTCCAAATCGTCCTCTGCAAGCAGTTCCCAGAGGCTCACAAAGGAGGGTGTGAAGGAGCTGCCGCAGCTTCCTTGACTAAGAGCTTCAGCAATAAGTGGCTGGGCGCCCAGGGCCCTGACAGAGGTGGCAGCAGACATCTGCTGAGAACGGCACTCACACTGGTCTCAAGGTCAGTGGTTCCCTTGCCAAACCATCCTCATCCAAAGACAAGGCACCACTTCGTTGTGGCCACGTCTGCCCACCAGACCTGGAGATGAAGAGCCTCCAACAAGCCAGAGCACACACTGACCTCAAGTCCAATGACTCCATCTGAGTGGGTGGCCTCACCTAGCACCAGACTCCAAGGAGGAAACCATCTCCAGCTCCAGGCAAACAGAGGCCCAAGAATGACCAGAAGCTGGTGTGGAGTCTTCCTGCCAGCATTAGCTGGCAGTCAGGGGGCTCCTCTTGCCTGCTTGGCCACTGGCTCTGCAACTAAAACCAGGTGGATCCTACGGATACATTCTACACAATCTGAATGGAATGTGACTCCCAAGAGAGGCTGGGAAGTGTGGGGACCACAGCCCCCAGAAATCAGTGTCATTCATTTCAAATTTGGGTCTTTCTCAAGCCATTATTGGTAGAGAACTTGTTAGGTCTGAGTAATGAAAGTTCTTGAGATTTTAGATTGAACCGTGCCTGACATCTGTAACAAGGCAGCTGTTCTGCCAAATCCTCCCAAGGCAACCTTCAGCTCTGTTTTATTTCCCCATTTCAAGAACTCTTCTAGGGAAAGCCCTGCTTCCATCTGTGGGGTTAGCCAGTTTCCCCACTCTCGCTGTTTTAGTCACCAACATTGTCTGCCTGGGCAGGGGAAGAGGAAACAGACAGTTGCTAAGAGGGCACAGAAGCCTGTCCTGAGCCCCACAGGTCCCCAGCCTATCAGCCCACACTCACACTCGGAAGCCTTGGTGAACTTGGCCTTTGACACTTTCCAAGGAGTGAAGGTGGGGGTGAGGAGATTAAACCCAGGTTTACCGGCCCATCACCAGAGCAAGATCAAGAAGTCTTGACCCGGCCACCACATGCTGGGCCTTACCTGAGTTTCAAAGGCCTGGAACCAGCCTTTCACAGCCACACCTCACCTCTTCCAAGGAATTCCTGCCTTAATTACTCCCTTTGAGCCTGAGACCAATGTGTGAAGTTGTTAGGCAAGGACCACATCAGGTGAGCTAAGTGGCCAGAGGCCAGGAGGTTCAGGAGAGGCAGAATCCACACCCCAATGCCAAGTGGGTGCCTCTGGGCCGCAGCCCCCCAAGGCACCCTTGCCACACCATGCTCCACCAAGCAGGATCTCCCAGAGCTGCACTAACAAAAGCCTTCTGCAGAGGATCTCTGGGGACAACCCTGAGCTGTGTACCCTCCGAAAGAGAGCTCTTTCCACCAGAGGCGAGCTTGCCCCTCCTCTCTCTGGCTTACCCGCATTTGCAGTCCCCTCTCGTTTCTTACCACCTGCTACTGTAATGATTTTTTGCACATAGAGCCATTAGCTCGTGAACTCCTTAGAACAGAACTTCTCCAGACAGTGGAGAAAGCAGGATTATCGAGTGCATGGCCTCTGGAGCCAGGCTGCTCTGCCCAGATGGAACCACGGTTTGCTCATATGAGAAACCTCTTTAAACTCTCTGCGCCTGCACTTCCTCCTCTGTAAAATGGGTTAACATGAAAATGGAAGCAATTAATGCATTCAAATCACCAGAGTGGTAAACAAACATGAGACAGACCAAGCAGTAGGGAAGCCGACCCTTAAGCATCGCATCTTCACACAGTGGGAAATGCCCTTCAGCAACACAGCAAAGGAGCTCAGCACAGCACCAGCACCACTGTGATCTGAGTCATCACCAGCATCATCGCTGTCCTCTTCCTCACGCCCCACACAGCCCCAGGCCCACGTGACCTGTCACACAGCAGGTGCCCCATTAACATCTGTCTGTAAATAATTAGTGACTTGAACAACGCTAAAAATGTTGCCAGGCATGGTGGCTCAAGCCAGTAATCCCAGTACTTGGGAGACTGAGGCAGGACGGTCAGCAAGAGTTTGATGCCAGCCTGAACTACATTAGTGAGACCTTGTCTCAAAAAATAAATAAATATTTTTAAAATTTTTGAGGGCCGGGGATATAGCTCAGTGGCAAAGCACCTGCCTGGCAAGTGCGAGGTCATGAGTTCAATGCCCAGTACCAAACAAAAAAAGTTAAAATATTTAAAAGTAGAAACAGCTGGGCATGATGGCACAGGCCTGTAATCCCAGCACTCTGGAGGCTGAGGCAGGAAGATCACTGCAAGTTGGAGGCTAACCTCAGCTACACAGTGAGTTCAAGTTCAGCCCTGAGCTGCTTAGTGAGACCCTATCTCAAAATGAAACAAAATAAAATAGTAGAGCTATTACCCATCCTGTTTGGAGGCAGTCATAGCCAGCTAAACCATGTCTAAAAGTGCCAAGATCCCTGCTCCTCAATGAAGAATACACAGTAAATTCAAGGAATTGAATCTGGAGTTCTGAAGTTAATTTACCCAAATGAAAAGCATAAGCCTCAACCCCAAGAGCCAGGCTCACGGTTAATAAGCACTGTGCAGACTCTGGGGCCTTTCTTCAGCTCAGGCGAAGCTGCTGGAATTGCAGGAAACCTATTTGAAATCCCAAGTGACAGATGCAGGCAGAGAAGCTGAGAGAGAATCATTGTCTTTCTCTGTCTCCTTACAATATTTGATTTAGAAAAACCTAAAGGGCAACCTCCACAGAGAAAGGCCAACACAGAGGTTTTCCCACAGGCACTGAGGCGGGCTCTGTGCGTGTGTGTGTGTGTGTGTGTGTGTGTGTGTGTGTGCGCGTGTGTGTCTCTTTGTGTGCCTGGCCTGGTAAGCCAGAAAAAGGAAAGGTAGCAGTTTCAAGGAAATTGTAAAGGGAAGTAGGATGTTTATTTGATAAGTTGTAAATTTTTTTTTAAAGTCAGGTCTTTCCAATCTAAAAGGGCAGCTATCACAAACTGAGAGAGCTTTTGTAAAAGTCAGGAAGGGCCAGAATCCTAGATAACTAACGTACCCAACATTTGTGTACTGTACTCCATTCACAAAGCCCTTTCATGTTATTTACATTTTAAAAGATTAAAGATAGATTCTTATAAATACTGTAACAATCTCACACACAAGTGCTAGCAGAAATACATCCAAGTTTTTATTGCAGTCTTTCTGTTATTGTCAAAAATTTGAGATATGCTGACTGGCTGAGGTCAGGAAAAACTCCGGCTTCTCAATGCGAGTAAAAGCTCCACTCAGTTATTAGCAAAGGAGACTCATTCAAAAATTCTCATTATTTAAGACTTACAGGTCTGGGAGGATCCGGGGAAGATGGCGACCGGGTGAGCAGCAAGGGAGCGAACCTCCTTAATAAACACCACCAGCTCGAGACAG
>PVLD010024663.1:0-25040 GCA_004027595.1 Dinomys branickii
GCAAATTCCCTACTATCTTATCTATAATTTGGTATTTCCTTTAATGTTTTTGTGTTAACTAATGTGAAGATAACTATGTAATACAACATCCAGTTCTAATTCCCTACTATATTCTGTATAACTTTGTATTTTCTGTATTGTTTATGGCTTTTCTGGTTCATATGTCTCCATTCTTTTGTCTTTAAAATAAAATTAGAAATGTATAATTTAAAAACAAAAAACACTACCCTACAAAAAAAAAAAAAGATGGCTGCTGGAGTATAAGGAGGGAGGATTGGTTATCTTTGTGATTTCGTGCAACTTTTGTTTTTCTAAGACCCTTAATTTCTACCTCTTACCTCTTCCCTACCTTGGAGGTTGTGAGAGACCCTCTCTTTCCCCCATCCCGGCAGCAGTAACTTCCACATTTGACCCTGGGCACTGTACCCCCAGGCAGCTTCCGTCCCACTTCCCTGTAGCCACTCCAATCCCGTCAGCACTGTGCCCAGGCTCAGAAGGGTTGAGATCTACGCTCATTTCTCTCCAGTCAGGGTGGGACCATTCCTTTCTTCCCTCTACGCTTCCTTACAACCAGGTTCCTGCTGTGCTGTTTCCTGTCCAGCTGCTGGATGATGTTTAAGTGTGAGTTCTGGAGCTGGTGCTGTTTCGCATCTTTATTTCACTCCTTGTATGACCTTTAATTATGATGTCACCTGAGTGGATTAAGAAGAACCTAACAGATTGCTAAGTTACAGTGTTGGAGTGTCTGCGGTGACTGATGAGCAGAGGGGAAGACTCCCTGGCTTCCAGCCTTTGCTGAGGCCGAGCATCATGGCGGGAGCATAGGGAGGAGCGGAGCTGCTCACCTAATGCCACATAAAGATGGAGAGGGAGAAAGGAAGTGGCCAGGGCCCCGTGCCCCTTCCAGAGCACACCTCACAATGACCCACCTTCCTTCCACTCAGCTCCTCTTCCTGAAAGCCTCTTTGCCTCCCGAGAGCAGTATATAAACGTTGCTATCAGGACTGGGTGGCACCAGCCAATAGGCTTGTAGCCTCGGTGGAATAAGAAGGGGAAAAAGGAAGTGTTTCCACAGAGAGGAGCTACAGTCCTTGGTCAAAGTGCCCTTGGCAACCATCATCTTTGGGTCTCCATTTTAGCCTTCCAACTCAGACTCGCCCCTGCAGCCCTCCAGGGAGCTTTCAGGCCGTTGGCCTTGGACTGGTGCTACATGTTCTGATCTGTCTGCAGCTTCCAGCTTCTTGGGCTGAGCAGCTATTGGATCCTCCAGTGTGCACTGGCTGTTGTAGACTCTCCACCTCTGACCCCATAAGCCGACCTTGTAGCAGAAAATGTCCCTCCCCCAGCCAGCATACTTCAGTTTCTTAGTTGCCCAGGTAATAGATCTCTTAGAAACAGCTGGTCACTGTGATGCCCAGCTGGTCACTATGATGCATATTGTAAGAACCAGTCCCCAACTGACAAGCCATTGCACCTCTGTTTAAGCCCTAGACCACCAGAGATTGGGCCCTGATATTCTAGGAATGATCTCGATCAGTGCCTGTCAGCGTAAATAAATCTGCCTCCAAATCCAGGGTGTTGTTTCAGTGTTTCTGCTTGCTGTTGCAACCTAAGGATCACACATAGGTTTTCACTGAGTCTGTTCCTCCAGGGAACCCTAATTAATGCACTGTTAGTAATCTATGGCTCCTAATAGTTTGGAGGTGGGAGTCTGGGGAAACCAGGGCCTTTTCACCGAATTACATCCCCAGCCACTTTTAAATTTCTATTTTGAGATAGAGTTTCCCTAAGTTGCTAAATTGCCCGGGCTTGGCTTGAATTTACAAGCCTCCTGCTTCAGCCTTCCAGAGTGCTACTCTTACAGGCATATACTACCATCCTCACCTAATTATTCTACAGTATGGTTCAAGTATGATTTCTCCTGTATTCTCTCATTTAAGCACTGACCATTACCTTACAAAAACCTGTGCTACTCATATAATTTTGAATGCATCAAGTTTTCAGAGATGCCTAAATGTTAATCAGATGCAAAGTGGGACATTTCTGGCATAAAGTTGGGAGCTGGGCATGTTGGGCCTCAGAGTCTTGCCTTCTCAGCCTTTTTCCCTATTCTTGGAGCAGCCCTTGATGAGAATCAGTTGAACCTCTTCAGGGAGCTGGAGGGATCTTTGGGCATGTCTACCATGGGCCTTTTAAGTCCTGAAGTTCTACAGTAAATTAAATCTCACTAATGCTTAATTAACAAGAAGATTCAGTTAATGGAAAGTAACACATACAGTAAGATCAATTTTTTATTCCTTGAATTTTTCTCTTTTCTTTGTATTCTAGCTGTTCATGTAAGCAACCATCAGAAACACAGGGAGCAAGGCACAGAGGAGAATTCATTACTGCGGATTGTAGACCCTTATTTGCATGCTAAGCTAAAATCTCTAATTGACTCAGATGTTATTCTACCAGATAACTTCTCCCTGAAACAGAACAGAACTTCATGAATGCTTCCTCTTCAGAATCATTTTCTGAAGGTTCTCTGCTAGACCTGCTATAAATGGCTCCACCGAGTTCCCTCCTACTTCTCACTAATTGACTTCTGTAGCTCTGTCTACAGTCACAAAGTTTAAATTCCCTCTGAGTGTCTGGTCTGACACTCTTTACATGAAAATAGGAAACCTTTTCTAATCATGGTGCATCCCAGCATAAATACAATGTTTCACTTTTTGTCCCTAAAAGCTTTAAAATCCATTTTCTCACAATATTCATTCTTACTGAGCTAAGCTGGGCAAGCATTCTCCAGAGTGTTGATACAACTAGATCTACTTGATACAACTACATTTATAGAATGTATAATTCATATTTAGCTTTCTCAGACAAAGTGCACATTATCCACCAGATCCCTCAAAATCTGTGATTAATGGAAATTGAATTATCTCAGGTTGTTCTGAAGCAAAAGCGAGGGACTTGTGAGTGTTAGAGGGGAGGGTTGCATAAGCGCTGGGGAGGGTCCTTTGCGCCCAGCTCTTGTGTGTGTTTCACGGTTACTAACACTTCTGGTCACTGACCACGTGAGCTATGACTTATTTAACTGAGGTTCTTGACCCCTGTGGTGGGTACCTGAGGGAATTCACAGGACCACAGGAGACAGGGCTGGGGAAGGAAGGAAGAAGTGGTTTAAAGGTTTGGGACACTGCAAGGTTCCTCCAAGACATCTGCAGAATTAACTCCACCTTCCAGTCTCTGTACAGGATAATTGTGAGTAAGAGGGCTCAAGTGGAGCGGGGGTGACCTGGGTGTCACTGTGACTCCACAGGGGACCAACTTGACTCCAAGTCTGCCATGACACGGCATTGGGGAAAAAAAGCTGCCTCTAAATATCCCCTGGGATCGTGCTCTACACACAGATGATATGGCCGGCAACAGTGATCTCTCTTCCCTGAAGAAAAAACACTTGACTGAGCTTGCAGGAGGTGCTGGCAATGGAGGCCCAGCTGAGAAACCCCACTGTCAAACCACTTCAAAACCATAATCTTCTCTGAGCCCCACCTGTCTCTCAGGTGGGCATTTTATACCAGCCTAGGAGATTGAGACCAAAAGGAGTTAATAAATCACCCAGTATAAGAAAATCAATAGGCTTTGGAGCAGAAAGGACTGGGTTTGTCTAAATCCAAAGCCAAACTGCCTTAGGATCCCGCACTGGATGGAAAGAGCAGGTCCATTACCACCCACACAGGTGCCTTGCCTGTTCCAACCACAGGTGTGCTGCCCAGAGCCAGACTAATACACCGGACTTGCAGGAACAGCCTGAAGGTTGAACAGAGGATGCCTGGAAACACCAGCAGCTGTAGCCAGCTATTCTCTACTGACTGACATCAATTGTCATCCAATTGTTGTATCATTAAGTTAAAAACCATTTATTGAGCTGAGAGTATCAGCCATCACTAACTTGCTGTCACTTGTTTTGTGCTAGACACAGTGCCTTGTGATTTCTACATTACTGTATGCAACAACCCTACAACTGGGTTGGGGATATAGCTCAGTGGCACAAGATCCTGCCTGGCAAGTTCAAGGTCCTGAGTTTGATTCCCAGTACCAGAAAACCAAAACAAAACATTGTGGTCTCGCCTTTCAGCCAGAACCGCCATCTTCTAGTAATTTGCCAAAATGACAAACACAAAGGGAAAGAGGAGGGGAACCCAGTATATGTTCTCTAGGCCTTTTAGAAAACATGGGGTTATTCCTTTGGCCACATATATGCGAATTTACAAAAAGGGTGATATTGTAGACATCAAGAGAATGGGTACTGTGCAAAAAGGAATGCCACACAAATGTTACCATGGCAAAACAGGAAGAGTCTACAATGTTACCCAGCATGCTGTCCACATTATTGTAAATAAGCAAGTGAAGGGCAAGATTCTTGTCAAGAGGATTAATGTGCATATTGAGATATTAAGCACTCAAAGAGTTGAGACAGCTTCCTGAAATGTGTCAAGGAAAATGATCAGAAAAAGAAGGAAGCCAAAAAGAAAGGTACCTGGGTTCAACTGAAGCGCCAGCCCGCCCTGCCCAGAGAAGCACACTTCGTGAGAACCAATGGGAAGGAGTCTGAGCTGCTGGAACCTATTCTCTATGAGTTCATGGCCTAACCTGGGGGTGGAGCTCTGCCATTCAGTGCCTGAGTGCAGCTCAGTGTTCTAGGCCCTTCTTAAACAGAAGAAACCATCCTGTGTTGTGAGGGTGGTTTTCTTAATGGAATAGAGTGTTTGGTGCATTTACCTCACAAGTATCTGGAGCAGATTTTCATTGCACCTAGTTAATTGTGTCAGGTCTTTCCTCCTTGGGGTTTTCCTTGCAGAAGGATATTTCTGGGGTACTGTGTAGCAAGATAGCCAAAGAACCACATATTTATGAAATACTTATATTGGCTTGAAGATCCTGTAAATTACTATGGGGAAAAAGATGTAGCAAAATAAATGGAAGTCACTGCAGTTAAATAAGTAGAAGTCCATTTCAGTTAAATAAATCGTTCAAAGCACCTAAAAAAAAAAATTATGGTCTCAACAATCCTACAATAGGCATTATAATTACCTTCATTTTATAGGGGAGGAAATATGTCAGAGCCTCTGAAAATGAATATGCTCAAAATGTTCCACTAAATGTTTAGCCATTTGCCAAATTTTTAAGGATTTTTAAAAAGTTCATTTTTGCATCAACGCTATGCCTGTCCTTACCTTGTCCTTACATATCCTATATTTATCATTTAAATAAATGACATTTCTCTTATTAC
Organism: Dinomys branickii; assembly: GCA_004027595.1. NCBI lineage: Eukaryota > Metazoa > Chordata > Mammalia > Rodentia > Dinomyidae > Dinomys > Dinomys branickii. Next base: position 5,279 of record PVLD010024663.1, read on the forward strand.
AAAATCCAGTGTTGTATGGAATTATATGCTCAGGAATTTTTAGCTGACCTCACATGAAGAAATCATGCAGTGAGCAATCTTATTCCAGTATATTTACCAGAGAGTTTATGAAGAATTGTTATTCAGTTAAAATATCTTTGATTGATTAGTAGGTAATTGGATGAGTTCATTAAAAGCTGTTCATCTACGACAAACAGAATCTCAGCTGCTGACCCAGGACAAGGCCAGTAGCCAGTTTTCCCCACTGTTATTGCTGATGCTGTTTTACCCGGTGCTAGGTGGCTGACAGTAAGTGCTGTGGATGGTGCAAGTGCCAGCGTGAGCAGAGTCTAAAACAAATCTTCTTTTGGTCTCAGGGCCCTGTGTCCAGGGTGGAAGGGCAGATCTGGCAGCTGCCCAATACCGTTTTCATAAAGAGGACCGCAGTGTGCTTCGTTTTACCCTGGACGTGACTTTGGCAAAGCTGACTTCTCATAACAGAGACAGCAGGGCTGGCCTTGCTTCCCTCCACTCTCTCCTCTGAACTGCATGTGCTGGAACCATCACGCCCTCACTCTCTCACTGTCCGCCCCAGCTCTGTGCATGTAATTTTGTATTTCTTAGAGATGTCAAGGCAAAGCATGTTGGTCAGGTGTCCATGACTCTGACTGTCAGTCAGGAAGTCAGGTGACCCGCTGGGGAAGAGGAAGTTCATTGTGGCTCACAGTCCTGCAGCCCACGATCAGGTGTTCCTGGCTCGGGGAGGCAGCATATCACAATACGCTGCTGGCAGAGCAAAACCAGTGGCCAGGAAGCAAAGGGAGAGGAAGGAGCTGGTGTCCCCAGTCCCCTAGGGAGCACACCCAATAACCGAAAACCTCCCGTGGGCCCCTTGCACATCTCCCCACACTACCTCCCTGCGGACCAGTGTGGCCTTTGGGGGGCCCTGAAGACCCAGCTGTAGCTCACCTCCCACCGCACCCAACCTTCCACTCTACCCAGTGTTGACACCATTATCTCTCATCCAACCCTAATTCCATCTCCCACCTCCGCCTTGTCCTCAGCCCAACCTCCTTCACATCAAAAGCAGAATGACCTGTCTCAAGAGCACCGCTGTGTGGTGTCCTCTGTAGCTCAGGTGCGCTGTAGCTCCTCGTCACCTTGAGAAGAAAGCCCACCTGAAAGCAGATGACAGTCGGGCGCCTCACGGTGGGGCCTAGCCTCCCTTCCCCAGGGCCTCTGCTTCTCAGCATGTCAGGGCAGTGCTCAGAACACAGCTCCTGCACTCCTCTCTAGAGCCTTCATATGCTGCTCCCCTGCTCGGCTGCCCTCAGTCCTGCTCTTGCACATCTCTGAGGTACGGACTTCTGTGCTCTCCCACCAGAGAACACACTGCACCCGCCACCTTCACAGAAGACCGGCTCATTCATGGGTCAGGCTCACTGCACAGGCAGAGTAAGTACTGGTCTAAGGAGTCAATGAAGGGCAAATGATCAGAAAGTTGATTGTGGAGACTGGGTAATTCGGACCTCTCAGGTGAGGACAGCTAGAAGTAAATAAAGGAAAAATTCCTAAAGTTATGGACTAACCAGCGAGATATTGAAGAAAGCTAAGGCCAAGACCCTGGTGTAGTGCAGGCCTAGAGATTTATGTCCAGCTTGTTTTATGAGTTCAGCTTAACCCTGATACCAGGCTCTGATGCAGAGTAAACACAGAAAACATGGTGAACCTCTTCGGTAGAGGTGCAAATTCCTAGATATTAGCACCCTAAATCTGGTGCTAACATATTAGCAATGTTTCACAATGGTAGTAAATATGGGCCAGTGGTTTTATTTCAAGAATGCGTGGTTAATTCAATGTTTCAAAAATCAAACAAAAAGTCCTCTACATTAATAAAATAAAGCAGAAATAATCATACAACCATTTCAATAGATTCAGAACCATTTTTAATGTAATTCAGCATCTAGTACTTTGAAAACTAGGAATAGATTTTTTAAAACTTAATCAGATAAAAGATATCTGCAAAATACTTTCAGCAAACAAAACACTTGAACGTCATCCATGAGAGCTTTTCCTGGAGATTGGAAGCAAGTCAAGGGTGCTCACTTCCACTGCTTCTATTCAGCACTGTTTTGAAGGTCCTGATCGAGCTGTGGGATGTAGAAAACTCATGCAGATTGAATATGATTAGAGAAAACCGATGTTATTCACAAGATACTTAGGTGAAAGTATCTGAGGCTTTCAAAGCCCAAAATCCATGTTAGTTTTCTCTTTTTCCATAGCAAAGCACTACAAGTCTAGCAGCTTAAAGCAAGCAAGGTACATTTGCTCTCACAGTTTCCTTGGTTCAGAAATCCCCTGCATCAGGGTCTCACAAGACCACATACTAGGTGTCCACTGGGACAGTGGTTTCACCCAAAGTCTTTCTCTGAATTCACAGGCAGCACAAATCACCTTCTGTGCAGCTGTAGAAATAAGCAGCAAATTATATCTTCTCTGAGGCAAATCAGGGTCAGGGCTTTAGCTCAGTAGCGTAGCACTTGACTGGCAATTGTGAGGTCCTGAATTTGATTTGTGGTACCTCTCCGCAAAAAATTACTCAGACTTCTGGGGCAAATCATAAACTCTGAACTCAGAGAGTATCTTTTATTATTCTTTATTAACTTAATGTCAAATAATTAGGGATTTGAGCACATATTCAATACGCTTTCCCAACAGCAAGATTAGTGTTTGAATAACTGGGGACTGAAATCTAACTTACACAGGCTACAAAGGAAAAAGCCACCAGAGTTTGACAACTGTATTGAACAAACATTAATAAGCAAAAATCAACTGTTTATATTCCAGGAACCATTCATAATGACACGATACACACACACACACACACACACACACACAGGACGGCTAAGAGAGTTGTACTACTGACTTCTATTGCTTTATTGAAAGGAACAGTTAATGTTTCAATTTGATCAATCTTACATGCCTATATTTGTTTAACTGAGTAACCAATTTGAAGATGACAATATGTAATATAACAACCAATGTTAATTTCCTATCACCTTGTCTGAAATTCTGAATTGCTTCTATTGTTTGAGTGTTGTTTTGTTTATGTCTGCATTTGTTAATGTGTTTTCATTCTTTTATCTTTAAATAAAATAATGACATGACAATACAAAGGTACAAAATCTAGCAAAAATGTGCAAAAGTCTTTGGAGAAAACAATACATTATTATTGAGATAAAGAAGCTACATAAACAAAAGGGTAATCCAAGTTCAGGAACTGGAGTACTGGTGTAAAGCTCTTGGTTTCTTAAAAACTTGCTATAAATGTGTAGCAAGCGCCACTGTCAACTTGACTGGATTAAGAGGCGCTGGGGAAGTGACTACATCACAGTGCTCACAGTTGCCTGTGCTGTTGGGAACGGGCCGGTTGGAGGAGGTGAGTTATGGGTTGTGCCTTTGAGGGCTTCTCTGTCAGTGGTGGTGGCGCTCTTCCACTGTGCTCTGCTTCCTGGCTGTCATGAGCAAGGAGTTTCTCTCCACCATGTATCTCCCCCACGATGTTTCCACCTGGAGTGGCCAAGCATGGCCAAACCCTCTGGAAACCTCTCCTTAAAGTCATGTATACTGGGTATTTTGTCCTGGCAATGTGAAAGCTAACACAAAATGCAATGCAGTTCCAATAAAAACCTTAAACATTTTGTGAAAAGTGACAGAGTGATTCTAAGTTTATATGGAAATTATAAAAGTATAATTATAGTAGGACAATTTTGAAAAGCAAGCAACTTGGAACATTTGCTTTACAAGGTAACATTTATTATAAAGTTAGTACACTGAGTTGGTTATACAAAAATGGGCACATAGACCAGTGGAATAAAAAGTAGCTCAGAAGTAAACCCACCTAGAGGTGGACAAATGTCTTTATGACAATGCGGCAAATGCAAAACAGTGGAGGAAATGGAATCTTTTCAAAACTCCTGGAAAATATGAAACTTGGTTTCTATATCATACTGTACTTGAAATTACTTTTAAACACTATAATGTGCAGATAATGAATCCCATTACATTAAAATTTAAAATTTTATTCACTAAAAGATAACATTAAATAACCAACTGTCAAATTTTTTGGTAACAACATAAAATATATAAAATATAGTTTGTAATTACATAAATGTATAAAATATATAGTATTAAATCTAACAAAGATGAGCATGAAATCTAAGTATAAAGCAATATATAATATTGAGATGAAGAACTTAAGGTAAATTAAAAATAAGAAAAATTGCAGAAGCAATAATTAAAGGAGATATTAACTTTAAAAACTGAAGTAGAAATTACAGAAGACAAGCTTAATGGGTTACAAACTTGAAAGGGTAAAAAGTCAAATCACAGCATGGAAGCATTAATAGCCTGCTAATTACCACTTTATAAAAAAAATTCACAAATCATTAAGAAAAAGACAATCAAAAAACAATGGGTGAGACACTTGAAGATTACCTCAGAAAAATATAAACAGATGCTCAAAAAGGAAATAAAAATGTCACTCTCAACAATAATCAGAGAAATACATGTTTAAAACAAAAAATTCATATGCTAGAGTGACCAAAAGCTAAAAGACTGACAACAGTAAGTGAAAGTAAAGATGCCAGTCAACAGGAACTCTTATTCACTTTACAAAATTGTTCGAAGTTATGTGCACCTAATTTAGGGTCCAGAATTTTTACTCTGAAGTACAAAACTCCACTGGGGGCAAGGTGTAATCAAAAACTATAGTGAATGTTTAAATTAAAGATATATTACAGAAAAAGATGCATAGTCATTAATTCATCTCAGACACTCCTCCCCCATTTCTAACATACTTATCCCTTCATTCTTGCTATTTTCTGAAGCACATCTGGGAGTCTTCTTTCATGAGTGTCTTTACAACATGTGATCACAAATGCAGTGAATTCTGCTGCCAGGTGCCACCCAACAGAAAGCCAGGCTTGTAGAACCCTGTGCTGTGCCCTCTTCCACCTCACCCACCAGCTCTGGCACTGCATGACCTCTGGCTCTTCCCCAGAGTCAAATTGACCAGGACAGGTGAGTGTTCTGAATAAATTCAGGACATCAAGGCTCTCTGACACAAAGAAGACTTCCAGAACTGCTTCAGAAAGTAGCAGTTGTGATGGGATGAGTATTTTCAGGCAAAGAGAAGTAATCTGAAGAGAATTAATGGTGGTGTGGCTTCTACTGTCACAATTTCTTAGTGCAAATATTCACTATATGTTTTGATCATACCTCGTATTGCACAAGAATCAAGAGCTGGGAGCAGTGAAAGGCACAGCAGCACTATTACTAGTAGAAAAAGTAAACACCCCAAATGAGCATCAACTATATGCAGATAAATAATTCATGCTACGTCCATTTACTTAAATATGGCAGGTGGGGCAAAGACACAAGCTGCAGGCCTCGGGACGAGGCTTGCTAATGTTGTAGCGACCTGGAGAGGCCGGGCCAGAAGGACAGGGCATCTGCTTATGCAAAGTGTTTTCCTGAGGAGAATGAGTTAAGCTGCCCTGCTCAGAGAAGAACACTCAGGCATTTAGTATGAAGACAAACAGGGCTAAGTGACCATGCCCGCCAAGCTAGTGGGACCCGAGGTCAAGGAGGCCAGCTGGAGATAGTGCAGGTATCTGTGTCCAGATGTTCCTGCCTCAGGAAAGCCAGCGCTGTACATCTCTGCTGTGTTTCTATTTCAAAACACTGAGCACTAAGCCAGCAAGAACTCAGGTGAGGAAGTGAATGAAAAACCCCCAACGTTCTTGCTGGTCCAGAGTTTTTCTCCTTTCCCTAATTTCATACTGCTGGAGAGGAAGGAAAGGAAAAGCATTCAGAAAAGAGGCCCTAGCCTTCTCTCGAGGGGCTGTCCTCACCACAGCCCTTGCCTCCCTGGGTCACTTCACTCCCTGTGCCCCTCCTCTCTTAGGGTGTTGAGTAGCAGCACACAGGTCTGTCTGGATCAGCCTCTTTCTCTGCCTACCTGCACCTGGTGTTTCTGGCAAACATGATGGGGGGATCAGGTACCCCTCACAGTATATGCCTGGGCCCTGTGGCCCCCTGCTGCCCACCCCAGCTCTGGCTCAGTGACAACACTGAAGGAGAGGACGAGGTCCCTGGGTTCCAGAGCAGTCCCTGCCCTCACCAACCAGAGCAAGTGTGGGGACATCTCGTGCCTAAAGGGCAAGGACAAGGAAACCAGAGCTCTGGGACTTCCCTGTCTCCCTTCTCTGCCATAAAAGGAGCCTGAAACCTCCCAGGCCTGCCTTGGACTCTGCACACCTGCCCTGACCTGGCCACTCCGATTGGCCTGCGCAGCTGGGAAAGCACAGGCACAGGTGTTCTGCAGAGATCCTGCAGCGATCTCCGGCTGGCTTCTCCCAAACAAGGCTGGAAGAGCTGCCACAGTGCCTGCATTCAGAGAGAGCTGGAGAGATGCAGAGAAGTACTCTGCTCCATCAACAGAGCCTAGAGGGTTCTGCTGGTGAAGGGAAGGAAAAATCAATATGGCTTTTTAAATTGTAGTGTTGTGTGCTGAGCAGTGTCCGCAGAGGCATTCCCAGGAGACCTGCAAGGCCTTCGAGGATGCCATGCCCTGCTTCTGGAGGAACAAACAAGGGCCAATGAGAAGGAATGTTCCAGGAAGCAAATTTCTAGGAAGGTTGGATGTTTCACACTGTCTTCCCTCTGCCTCTGAAACAAAAACTTTTCAATAAGATGAGATCCCAGTTGTTGATCCTCTGAAGTACTTCCTGTGCAGTTTGGTTTTTGTTCATGAGCTCTCTGCCTACCCCTATGTATGCAAGATTTCTACTACTTTCTCTTCCAGTAGATTTAGTATTTCTGTTTTAATATTTAGATCTTTGATCTTTTTTGACTTCAGTTTAGTGCGTGATGATAGACATGGGTCTAGTGTTTGTCTGCAGCATGTTGAAAGCCAGTTTTTCCAACACCATTTATTAAAGAGGCTATCTTTCTTCCAGTGAACATGTTTGAACCCTTTGTCAAAGATAAGGTGGCTGAGTGTGCTTGCAGTTGTGTCTGCATCTTCTAATCTGTTTCATTGATCTTCAGGTCTGTTTTTTGCCAGTACCATGTTGATTTTATCACAGTAGCTTTGTAGTATAATCTCAAGTCAGGGATTGTGATGTCTCCTGCCTTGTCTTTGTTTCCCGGGATTGCTTTTTCTATTCTAGGCCTCTTCTGGTTCCAGATGAACTTTAGAATTTTTTTCTCTAAATCTGTGAGATGTACTAATGGTGTTTTAGTTGGGAGTGCATTGAATCTGTACAACAGTTTTGCAAGTATAGCCATTTTCACAGTGTTGGTTTTTGCTATCCATGAGCAAGGAATATCTTTCCATTTTCTGAAATCCTCCTCAATCTCTTTTTTCAGAGTACTGTAATTTCACTGTATAGATCTTTTACTTCCTCTGTTAAATCAATTCCTAAGTATTTCACTTTTATATGCTACTGTGAAAGGTTTGGTTTCCCTAATTTCTCTCTCAGTGTGTTTGTTGTTTGCATACAATAATGCTATTGATTTTTGAGTGTTGACTTTCTATCCAGCTATGCTACTGAATTTGGTTATTAAATGTATAAGTCTTTTGATAGAATTTTGGGGCCTTCTGGGTGGAGTATCATGTCATCTACAAATAATGATAATTTCACTTCTTCCTTTCCTATCCTTATTGCTTTTATTTCTCTCTTGTCTAACTGTTTTGGATAATATTTCCAGAACTATATTGAATAATAATGGTGAAAATGGTCATCCTTGTCTTGTCCCTGATTTTAAAGGGAAAGCTTTCAGTTTTTGTCCATTTAGTATGATGTTGGCTGTTGGTATTTCAGAGATGGCTTTTATCAGAGTGAGGTAAAGACCATCTAGTCCTATTTTCTATAGGGATTTTTTTATCATGAATCAGTGCTGGACTTTATCAAAAGCTTTTTCTGCATCTATTGAGATAATCATGTGATTTTTGTCTTTGGCTCTATTAATATGGTGTATTATGTTAATTGATTTGCATATGTTGAAACACCCCTGCATTCCTGGTATGAATCTCACTTGGTCATGATGTATAACCTTATTGATGATTTGCTGCATTCTGTTTGCTAGTATTTTATTGAGAATTTTTTCGTTTATGTTCATTAGAGAGATTGGCCTGTAGTTCTCTTTTTTGGTTGGGTCTTTCTCTGGTTTTGGTATCAGGGTAATACTTGCCTCCAGGAATGAGTGATGGAGAATTCTTTCCCTTTCAATTTCATTAAAGAGTGGGAAAATTGACATTAAATTTTCTCTAAATTTCTTGTAGAATTCTGATGTGCACCTATCAGGACCTGGGCATTTTTGTTGATAAGTTTTTTTTTCCATTTTCAATTTTGTTGGCTGATATTGAGTTATTCAGGATTTTTATACCATCTTGATTCAGCTTTGGTAATTCACATGTATCTGAAAATTTGTCCATTTCCTCTGTGTTTTCCACCCTATAAACGTAAAAACTTTTGAAGTAGGTATTGATGATCTTCTGAATTTCTACAGGATCTGTAGTGATTTCTTTCTTTTCATTCCTTATTGCATGAATTTGAGTTTTTCTTTCCTTGTTTTGATAAGGTTGGCTAGGGGTTTATCTATTTTATTTATTGTTCCAAGGAACCAACAAATCTTTGATTCATTTATTCTTTATATTGTTTTCTGTCTCCCTTGCATTAATTTCTGCTCTGATCTTTATAATTTTCTGCCTTCTTTGGGCTTTGGGCTTGACTTGCTCTTCTTTTTCTAGAAGTTTGAGGTGCTGCATAAGGTTAATTGTTCTTGTTCTGTTTTCCTGATGTGGGAGTTCACTGCTATAAATTTCCTTCTCAGAACTGTTCCATTGTGTCCCACAGGTTCCAGTAAGTTAGATCTGCACTTTCATTTGATAGTAAACATTGTTAAATTTCTTCTTTAATTTCATCTGTGACCCATTGGTTGTTCAAGAAGGTGTTACTTAATTTCCATGTGTTTATGGAGTTTTGCAATTTATTTTTCAATAATTTCCAATTTCACTGTACTATGGTCCAATAGTATACATGTGATAATTTCAATTCATTTGCATTTATTTAAGCATGTTCTATGGGCTGGTATATGGTCTATTTTAGAGAACATCCCATGTGCAGCTGAGAAGAATGTGTATTCTGATGTTGAGTGGAACACTCTGTAAAGATCTACTGAGTCCATTTGTTCACAAGTTTGGTTTAGTTCTGTTATCTCTTTGCTGACTTTTTGTCTATTTAATCTATCTCTTTGTGTCAATAGGGTGTTAAGGTCCCCCATTACAAGTGTGCTATTAGTTATTTGGTTTTTCATGTCTATTAAGATTTGTCTTATATAGTTGGGGCTCCCATTTTTGGTGCATATATGTTTATGATTGCTACCTCTTCCTCTTGAAGTTTTCCCCTAGCAAATATGTAGTGACCTTCTTTATCTTTTTAAATTATTCTTGGTTTAAAGTTCACACAGAATAGCTACTCCTGGTTTTTTCTGGGTTCCTGTCACATGGAGTATTGTTTTCCATCCTTTGAATTTCAGCCTATAAATTTCATTTTGGGTTAAATGTGTTTCTCATGTACAGCATAGTGTTGGATTTTGTTTCTTGATCCAGCAGGCCAGTCTGTTTCCTTTGATTGGTGAATGGAGGCCATTTACATTATTGTTATAACTGATATGTAGTGGCTTATCTTTGTCGTGTTATTTTCCTACTGTTGGTTCTCTACTTTTTCCCTCTGTTTAACTGCTTGCTCTGCTTGGTGGTTCCTTTCTATTGTTCTTGAAATTGTGATCATTTTGATCTCTTTCTAGAATATCTTTCAGTACTCTTAATAGGATTTGTTTTGCACTCATGAATTTCTTCAGTTCTTTGTCTTGAAAATATTTTATTTCTCCATTAATTTTAAAGGATACTTTTGCAAAGTGCATCAGTCTGGGCTGGAAGTTGTTTACTTTAATGACCTGAAATTCTTCATTCCAAGCTCTTCTTGACTTGTTGAGAAATCTGCTCTGATGCTGCTGGGCGTTCCTTTATATATGATCTGTTTCTTTTCTCTAACACTTTTAATATTCTGTTATTTTGCTGAATTTCTGGGATCTTGATTATTATATGCCCAGGTGTAGATTTATTTCAGTTATGGCTGATTGGAGTTCTAAATGGCTCACTAATCTGTATGTCAGATTCTTTTTCCATACTTGGGAAATTTTCTGCTATTACTTCTGCAAATAGTCTTTTTTGTCATTTGTGTTGACTCCTGCTGTTTTGTTGACAACTATTAGTTTTACATTTTTTTCTTTGCGTCATCTTATAGCTGTTGAACTGTTATTTCCTGGTTCCTTGTTACTTTTAAGAGATCTTTCCTTTTGCAATCTTTAGCTGCAATACTATCTTCAAGTTCTGAAAGTCTATCTTCAGCTTCATTCAAGCAGTTTTGCTAGCTTTTGATGGAATTTTTAATTTCATGGATATCTGTTTGAGTCTGTTTCATGCATCTTAATTCTTGCCTATGTTGTTTATTCAAGGTTTCCCATCATTTTTCTGTGCTCCTCTTTTTTTAAATCTATATCTTCTTTAGATGTGCTGAGCAATTCTTTCATTATAGTTATCATTTCCTTTTTTACCTGAAAGATTATTTCTGATCTGATTTCTTCTATGGCCTGATGGAGTTGTTTCTTTACTTCAGTTACTATCATTTCAGAAATTTCAGGTATGTGACTTCCAAGCTGTTCTATGTTGATGTCTTCTGGACTTACTCTGGTTGGGGTGGGGGTCTGAGATTGCATTTTGCTCCTTCATTTTGTCATTTTTGAAGACCCCAAGGTTCCCTGAGGCTTGGCATGGCCTACATGGTGGTTTGGGGGAGCAGGGAGTGGTCAGGAAGGCTTCTGCAACTGTCTGGGGTTCAGCATGGCTCCCGTGATGGTGTGTGGGGGAATGGGGTCTACTTTTTAATGGAAAGTGGTACAAGAGCTAAGTGCCTGCCCTTGGCAGTCTGTCTACAAGACTGAGGACAGATTGGGGGAAGCCACCAAAGACGCATGCCAGTTTCCTCTTCAGAAAAATTCTGGGAGCTGCTGTAGGACTCTGTATCTCCTTAGCTAGGACTTAAGTCACATGAGCATGTTGACTACAACACAGATGGGAAAAATGGAAGCCAAATGCTCTGCTAAAAGACTGACTCTTTTAGAAACGTGAATTGTGGATTTGAGGGGGGCACCTAACAGTTTCTTCCATAGCCACATTCTGACCTTCTTTTCCTCATTCCTTGTGTTTGGCCAGTTTGGGGAAATGCATAGGAGAGAAATGAAATGAAGCTTGGCTTGCTCTCTGTCCCCTGTTCAGTCACAAGATGAATGATCTGAGACCTGGAAGGTAACTTGGTGGGAAGGCACTCTGAGACCCTATGTTCCATTTCCAGCACTAGAGAAAATGATGAATGTTTAGTAGGCAAAGTATACTCTAAAAAGAGTCAGGGTACTTAGGAACAAATTTAATCCATCTCTCATATCCTATTAGTACCTAAATTATAAGCAGGTTGAATTTGTATAGTTTCTTCCTCTACTGCTTCCTTACGTTCCTTGTGGTGTAACATGGGAGATATTTAGTGCACAGTTACAACTTGGTCAGATTTTAAAACGAGTTGATGACTAACCTGAAATAGGCACTTAGGAGTTGGATGCTGCCACAGATGTGACAATGGTAACCTTACCCTGTGTGCTACAGACTGTGATGGAATCATTCCTGAAAATTGGCTGCTGACTTCTAGCTGGTACGTGCTCCATCAGCAGACTTGGCCCAAGTGCATGTAAGCTTCACCAGTATCCATCCCGGTTTGTTAACATCCCCACATCTCAGGCATTTCTGTTTCCAACTAAGCCTTGATTAGCTCCTAAGAAAGAAGTACCTAAATTATAAGCAGGTTGAATTTCGGGGTATGGTGAAAAGCTGGTAAGAGGGAAGCAGGGAGATCAAGCCTGGTAGAGCAGAACAGAGAGTGTTTAGCAAATCTGGGCCACTGTGGGTCTGAGTTTGCCTGGGACATAAACTCCCCAGGTCCAGGCGCATCTCTCCACCCCATAATCTAGAGGTGGAACCTGCTCAGAGACCAGTTACAAGGGAGAAAAAATTAAAACTGGGGTTGATATTCTTTACATTTGCATCTCAGCTCTTTCACCCACTACTGAGTCCCTCCGAGCACTCTGAGCCCTCATAGAGCCTGTGCCTTCCCCCACAGAAAGGTGGCGGTGATGCTTGTTGGCAACATGGCCATCATCCTGAGTGCCAGCTGCATGGGCTGAAGCCTTGCCCAGCAGGTGGTGCCTGGGTGCTGCAGAGTCACTGCTGTGCCCGTGCACCCCAGCACCTGCCCTGCTCTGCTTCCTGCCCCTGAGTGGAGCAACTCGGTACCTCCTGCCCTCCTAGGTGATGTTTCTGCGTTGGAGCCAGCGGGTCATAGGCAGACACTGGGAGCAACTTCAAACGCCCTCTGTAAGCTATGGGTGTTGGGCACTGTGTGTTAGCAACAAGAAGGACAAACACAGGCCCCTGTGTGTGGCTCTGCTCGTGTGAGCACAGTCTTAGCTTGGACTCCCTGACCCATTCCATGTGTCCTCACTGGGGCTGGGGATATAGCTCAGTGGAATAAGCGCTTGCCTAGCAAGCACAGGGTCCTGAGTTCGATCCCCAGTACCGCAAAAAAAAAAGGGTCCATGTGTCCTCACTGGCAATCTGAACCCTTCTAGGATTTGTGTTTGCCAGCCCTGGCTTGGTCCAAGTACCAAGCCTTTAACATTTGGAGGTGGGGGACTGAGACTCTGACACATGAGGGCCACTATTTTAACAAACCCAAACCCTTTCCTTTGTGCACCCACCAGTTCAGAGTGTTGATGGGAAGAGGGTCAGTAATAAAAGTGTTCCTGAGGAGTTATTCCAGGAGCCTGTGATCAGCATCATTGATGCACTGGACTTCTTGTTTGAAGTGCAAATCCTCACTCCTATTCAGTGGACCTGACAAATCAGAAACATGGGTACAGCCCAGCTACCATAGATGAGTGAATCTTTGTCTTCTTTTTAATTACCCACTGGGCATCTGTAGGACCAAGTGAAGAATTATTGTTTTTAAGCAAAAGCAGCTTTGACACCCTTGGCTGCCCAGAGCAAGCACCAGTTATGCTTGTTAACAAGGGACAAGCTAGAGGGCCATGAGTTGGTTTGAGCTCCATCCCTCTGTGATGATCTCCAACAGTTTTATTTTTTGGTCTGGTTTATTCTTGGTGTCGCTATGGCAAAGGCATCCTGGTTTTAATGATGAGCTTGGTTTGTGAACTCAGTAACATTGTTCAGGAGAGTGAAGGGGTAGGGAAGACTGCACACCAGACTTTTAATGGGTAAACAGGCCCTGAGTTAGGGCCCAGGACCTGCTCTGGGTCCCTGTGGTGGTCTCTGACTGTCTTGGGGTTACTTGCTACAGGATTCATCAGTATTTTTAATAAACTAATATCCACTATAAATTCCCAAGAGTGGATATAAGAGAATTTTCCAAACTGGTTCAATCATAAAGGAAGGATCTCTTCTAAGGTCCACACTTTCATAAAGGCAGCCCTAGACATATGTAGATTTTCACGTATTGCCTTGCACAGCTGTTTAGGTTTCATTCATGAATGCTGCCTCCCCCAGGCTTACCACCCAGAGGTTCTTGTTGAGCCAACACTGCACCTCGTGGATCCCAAGTGTTTGCCAAGAGGTTGGTGCTGGTCATCCTGTTTTGTCACTTAAACACCATTTCTGAAGTAACCATTTACTCCTCTCACTGCCTCCCTTTAATCACCATGTGGTGATCATGAAAGTGCTTTCTGGGTGGGAACAGAGTAGCAGAAGCCCTCAAAGGGTAAACTGCAGTAAGTGCAGGGTGGCATGGGCCAGAATGCGGTGCCCAGCATCCTCTGGCTCTGACTTGGCTGCAGGGAACTCTTGGTGTTTTCCTTGTGCCAGAGTGGCCACTCTTGACAGGGAAAGAGGGACACAAAGACATAGGCATTGTCAGTGTCTGAGGAGCAACACCACCAAGGTGGCCCAGCCGGACACTGATGTAGTGGCTCTGTGCTCTCTCATGGCTCTGTCTGGTCTTCACTGTCTGGCACTGAGGATATTTGGGTTTCAGGAAGCACAACTCAGTAATCCAGGCTTAGCCAGAACCTGGCCACGATGTTCAAGGTGTTATTTGAACTCCTTCACGGAATCTGTGTTTAGTCTTATATGTACTAGGTATGCTGCAGGTTGAAACTGCTCACTTCCAAACACCTAATGCTCCAAGGAAACTAAGTTTGAGGACTGTTGGCCTTGCAGGGAGTGGGAGAAATCTCCATGGACTGTCCCTCCCTAAACCAGGTAAGAGTGAGGAAACTGAAGGGTGAGGCTGCCTGAGGACTGGACACTGTATTTGTGTGCTGTTGTGGTGGACACATAGGAAATGAGGGCTCGTTTGAAATGCTGCTACTTAGAAAAGCATAAAATAATAAGGTATGGGGAAATTGGAACCCCTGTGCACTGCCGATATGAATGCACATTGGAGAAGCAACTATTGAAATTACTATGGCAGATCATCAAAAACTTAAAAATAGAATTAGCATATGGCACAGCAACCTCACTGCTAAAGTACATCTGGAAGAACTAAAGGTAGGGTCTCAAAGAGATGTTTGTACACATGTGTTCTTGGCAACACTATTCACAGCAGCTAAATCATGGGAGCCACCCATGTCCGCTGACACATATAACAGCGGATAAACAGAATGTGGTGTCTATTCACGATGTGAGTTTAGTTCAGCAGTAGAAAGTAATGAAATTCTGACATAACATGTATAAACCTTGACAACAAAAGTACCATAAATCAGTCAAGGAAAGAAAAATGCTGAAAGATGCCACTTCTGGGCATACCTAGGGTCATCGAATCCGTGGAGACAGGAAGAGGAGTGGTGGTAATAGGGTGGGATGGGTAGAGCGTTCCACTTTTGCAAGGTGAAGGCAGCTCTGGAAATGGGTGGTGATGATGACCTCACAGCGATGTGGATGTGCTCAGGACTGCGGTCCTCCCCCAAAAAACAGCTAAGGTGATAAATTTTATGCCACAAGTAAGAATAAAATAATTAAAAAATAATTTTTAAATAGAGTGAGGAAAAGTCCTTAGAGGCCAACGGGGTGACACCAACCTCCCTTAAATGATGGCTCATTTTCCAGGTCTTGAAGGCAGGGTGGCCAAGGGAAAAACCACAGGCCACTAGAGTCACAGCCAGACAAGGCCGTGTGTGCTGTCTAGTGTGTCTGTGGGCTTCCTGAAACAGCAATAGCTCCTCCTTCCCTGATTTAGGCCCTCCCCCATCTGTTTGCCCTTCAAGGTCTCTGTCAAGTCTCAACGTCTGATGCTTTCCAGCAGCCCAGGCACATAGTACACATTGTCCCTGCCTTGAAGGCTCTCACAAAGTCACCCTGTAATCATAGCAGGCCAGGGCACTTTTGGGAAGGCAAATCTGTGACCTAAAGCTACTGCAGAGTTGACACTGTTAGATGAGTAGATGTGAGCCTGCAAAGAATCCACAAAAGAAGTACGAACATAGTCTGGGCCCTGAACAGAAGTTGACCTTCTGTCAAATATGTGCTTTTGGTGGAATTCCTGAGAAACTGTAACCTGACGAGGCATGGTCTGTGTTCCCAGCACCAAGAGCGGTTCATAAAAGTGAAAAGTTTGATCTGTCAGTAGTCGTTTCATTTGGAAAATACAGCTTTTAATATAAGAATGTATTATTTATGTGAACATATAGTAGATTTATTGATGCTATTTTAAAACTAATGCATACATATTGTACTATCTTATTGTTGACTGCTGACATGCAAATATCAACATGAGAGCCTGTATTTAAAAGGCTCATTTTGGGACCCTCAATAACTCGTAAGAGCTCAGAGGAGTCCTGATACAAAGATTTGGGGGCTCGCTGGTGTAGAAGTTCCCCAGGACAAAAACGAGAGGTGAAACCTGGGGACCAACACACAGTTAGCTGTTGAGAGAGGTGGATGCACAGCCGACCCAAAGAGACACTTTCCACATCACAGCGAAGGTCCCTGGGGAGGTGCCTGTCCCCAAGAGTGGAAGATCGCCCCCCTCCTGTCCCACCAGGGCGCCTTTGCATTAAGAGCACGGACCCTGCGTCCTCTCTGCCCCTCTCCATCCTCTGGCCAGCTTCTGTGGAGTCCCAGCCAGGCTCCAGTCTTAGTCAAGGACCTGGGTGGCCTTGGATGCTGTCACTCTATCCCTGGGGATGGCTATCCTGAGAATTACTGCTCAGGGGAGTCCCCTCTCTCGTCACTGTTGACCCTTGGCCTCCTGGGTTTGGTTTCCTACCCTAAATAAAGACAGTGTCCCCAGCTTCTGCGTTTCCCAAGGTTGCTCCCAGGAACCAGTTGATTGACGCGTCTATCAAATACATGCAACCACCAGGCACCTCCGCATACAGCCAGAGCTCACCCACCAGAAGTGGTCAGCGCATGTGGGGAGGGGATGTGGTGTTGCTCAAAGTGGGCGCCCTCACTTACCAGTGCGTGCAAGCCAGGCTTCAGACAGTGGATGTGTCCAGCGGAGGCTGCTCTGGTGATAAGGCGCATGCTGGTGTCCTGTAATTTGCTCTGTCATCATTGTAGTGTCTGGGACCCTGCACCAGGCTGCTCAACCCCACCTTATTCCTCCCAACTCCCTCCTACCGCCTCTGCACCCTGCCTCCCATTCCCCTGCTTCTCCCACCAGGAAGGCTCCATCCTACCCTGCCACACCAATGAACCCAGCTGCAGCCAGGCCTGGCCAGAGCGGAGACTGCGTGGCCGCGTGGGCTGACCGCGCAGCACCCCACCACACCTGCCCTTGGGCTCGCCCTCCCCCTGCGCTGAGGCTGTTGGAGTCAGGAGCGCCTCCTTCCCAAGGGTGCTGCAGCCCTCCAGAGGCCGAGCGCAGCTCCTGGAAGCCCGCCCGCCCGGCACCGCGTCCAGAGCCCCACTTCGTCCACTCGGAGGAGCTGGACAAGCCTTAGCTGCAGGATTCTGAGTCCTGCTCCTGAGCCACTCGCATTTGAGCTATCCTTAACCCCGGCCCCAAACACCAGCCCTCTGCAGACCTGGCTGGCATTAGACAAGCCCTCGGGCCAGCACGTGCACTGCGCTTTGCTGTCCATCCACGTTCAGTATGCGACCAGGGAGTGAGGGGGTAACTGCAGGCCCACATGTGGCAGACCCTGTGTGTGGTTGCGACCCCACGCGCTCACACATTCACACCACACACAGACTACGCACACACATGCATACATTCGCACACTGGCGCACATGCACATGACGTGTGCTCATTTTCCTTCTGTTGATTGGGGCACACTCAGGTCTGCCTGGTTTACTCCCACTAACAGAAAGACCTCGGTGCCCATCATATTTTGAAACAAAGCAGACACTCAGGGCTTATTTGGGGTCCCAGCGATAATGTAAGTGTTAACTGAGAGGAAGTGCTATCTCCTCACAGCATTCAGCACTGCTTGTGTAGAGACTGTTTGAGAAATAGTCTCTTATTTCTCTCCTGCATAGAGAAATAAGCGGGTGCAAACGAGATTATAGGAAGCTCTTTAGCCTATGCAACAAAATAACTCCCTCTTAGCATTCTTAAACTTACCACTTTGTACAAAAAAAAATTAATGTTAATTATGTCAGCCTTTTGCATCTCTTAGTGCATTTCCCTAAATCCCACCCATTTCTGGAAAGATACAAGCTAGTCCAGGCCTCCTGGCTTCAGCTTCTGCTGCAGAACTGGAGGGGTCTTTGTGTTTGCACGTCTCAGTCATCAGAGAACGTATTCAACCATGATTGGAGAGGCGCTCAGCCTTAAGACTGCAGGTCTTCAGGTCCTCTGCTGCCCCCTGTGTACCCTTCAGGGACATAAAGGCAGCTGCCTGTGGCTTGGCCAGTGCAGTGCTCATTATGACTGCATCCCAGCCAGGGTCTACCCACTCAAAACCATTATTCTATGTGCCACTAAGCAGCAGAAGAAAAATCCTGCCAATTAAACTAGGACACTGCTTTTAAAACTGTTCCTGCACAGCGTGTGGTTTGAGTGCGCAAATTTGTGGCGCCCTGACAGCCTGCATCTGTTTGGAGGGATCTGGCGGTTGCCAGCCTCTGGTTGTGCTGTGCAGGGAGAAGCCATTCTTGCACATTTATCTCGGTAACAAAATGTACCACATTTCTTCCTCCCTGGGTCTCTGAAATAGTTGGTTGCTGCTGACACAGAAAAGCAAGACTGCAGTGATTCCTCCAGCAGCAAATATTTGCTTCATTAGCATGAAACACACGCTTCTCCACTCATTTCCACCCCGTCCCCTTCCCTGCAGAGCCTCAGAAATAAGGCTGAGCACCTATTCAGGTCCAGCACCAAGCACAGTCTCTGTAGCCCACATGGACATCAGAGACGTCTCCATCTTGGTCTCTGTAGCCCACATGGACACCAGAGATGTCTCCGTGCTGGTGCCGGTGAGTAGGGGGAAGGGTCTCCGAGTGCACAGCTGGGTGCCTGCCTCCTGCCTCCTCCACCGCTCTCCCAAGAGCAGCAGTGTGTCCCCACTGGAGAGATGGGGAGTTTGCATAAAATGGGGAAGTAAGTAGTGGTGAGTTCAGGTGCGTGCAGCATGGGCGCCCACAGGCACGTGCAGAGCCTGGGTTTCTTCTCGTCCACTCAGATGCAGGATTTGCATTGGGTCTCCAGAGGTAGCAATATGAAACCATGACTTTCTCTCAATAAAAAACAAAATGAACAAAATAAAATCCTATCCAAAAAAACGTGGTATTAACAAAAGTGTCAAGTCTACAATACCTTAATTTTCATCTACCAATAATATTTTTTGAGCTGATGACATGATGGCACAATAATCCCAGCATTGTGGGAGGCTGAGGCAGGAAGATCACAAAGTCGAGCCTGAGCAACTTAGTAACTTAGCAAGATCCTGTCCCAAAATAAAAAATAAAAAAGATCCTACAGGATGAGAGAGATTACTGTGACCCTCTTTGGGAGCATTCAATGGAGATCAAGATGTAGAGCAAAACCATCATGCCAGAAAGTCCCCTGAGGTACCCCCTGGCCACCCCACACACATGCACACAGGTACCCGGTGTTCTGTCACACATCAGCTGTGTCTGTTCTCAAATATCTGTGCACTGAACCATGTATTTATACATAAACCTCTTCATAGGTATTTGGCTTATTTTAAAGTTTTGGCTGTTTTGAGCGGAGTTGCTATGAAAAGTTTTGTACAAGTCTTTTGGAGATATGTGTTTTTATTTCCCCTCAGCAAATTCTGAGACATAGAAACCCTAGATCATATGGTGAGAACATAGCTAATTTTATAATACTTTGAAACTACTTTCCAAGGTGATTCTCCCATTTCCTTTATTTCTGCTAATAATGTGTGAGAGTCCCAGGCACACAGAATTCTTTTTTTTTTATCTTTTTTTTTAAATTTTATTTTAAAGACAAAAGAATGGAGACATATGAACCAGAAAAGCCATAAACAATACAGAAAATACAAAGTTATACAGAATATAGTAGGGAATTAGAACTGGATGTTGTATTACACAATTATCTTCACATTAGTTAACACAAAAACATTAAAGGAAATACCAAATTATAGATAAGATAGTAGGGAA